>AXCM01007145.1:0-15519 GCA_000473375.1 Anopheles culicifacies
TAATGTCTCCAAACATTCAGGATCATTATTTTGCTATACTTGTTCCTTCAGGCTGTATTACAACTTCCATACTAGCCCTAGGAGTATTTCAATCTAAGAGGCCTAATAAGATAGACCAAAAATAGCGATTATTATAATAGGCTCCAATTGCTATTTAAATGAGGAATTACTGGAACTGATGAATGGGGCTCTTCTCCAATATTTTATAAATAATGCAAAAGTGCCTTCAGCTATTCGTAACAAGATGAAAGGCTAATAATGTACAACAATTTCCCTACATCTTCACATTTTAATTAACATACCTATTAGCTTTTCCTACTTCTGGTACCATCAACAAGTGTTACCAGACTAATCGATGTGTTCAATTACAACTCCACAATCCTTGTTTATTTCCCCCACTTTGATTTAACATTCCAAACTATTACAGCAAAACACACATCAAACGCTTGCACCATCACACACACACCAACTCGGAAAAGCCAACCCTCCTAACGCTTGTGTTGTTGTTCGCGATCGTTACACGGTTGGTTTGGTTTGAAACTGAAATTTTTATCCGAGAGATCGAAGCGATAACGTACATTCCTCCGTTTCATCGGTCGGCGCACAGGCAACGCTCTTTTTCTGGGCAGGTAATTAATCCGTCAAACGCTCGGTGACCTTGGTTGGGAAAAATTGCAAAAATCAGCCAGCCAGCTATAAAAGCTTAAGCGGGCCATAATAAAAATGTGCAAGGTGATCGATTTGTGTAACCGGCTGGAATGGATGATGGGGATGGTTGTCTTGCAAATGTTTTACGCTGTTTGAAACTCAAAGATATGGGCGAATTTGTGGTTGAGAGAAATTCCTGGAACGGAAAAGAATATCTCAGGGTGAAATTTGTGAACAATCATTAATTAGTACCAACTTAAAGCATGATCACGCCCTACGAATTTTGGAAAGAAATTGTTCATGCCTTGTCTAGCTCATATGAGTAATCCTATCCAACATTGCTATAAAATCTTTTGGGCGGAATCACTCATCACGAACAGCATGTTAAAGCTGAGTGTTCAATAATTCATTCCATACGAAAAGATAAATATAAATAAATAATAAATCAAAATTGAAGGCGGGAAAATAAATCTCTTTAAAAATCGGTGCAAAAATCAAAACCAAAATGTGAAACCATTAGCGAATTTTACAATTGCGAACAACATCCACCACGTTCTCCCTACGGTTCAGTGAAAATCGGTTTTTCATTTCGCTCGCAGACACAAGCGAAGTTGAATGATCGCCATGCACGGGTTGCACGGGTTGCATTTGGTCATTCGATTTTATGCTCGGCGGACCGTTACGCTAACGGGAAATTGAACGTAATGAATATGGATTTTGCTGTTGTCCGATGATCAACACCTTGGCGGTAGGGAAACCGCTTTTCCAGCCGTTGGCCGGTGACAACTAATTTGCATCAAGATTTTTCCATGCAAAACTTTGAAAATCTGCAACGGGTGCGCTCGCTCCCGATGTCAAATTTTAGCTTCAATTTAATACCCCACCCATTTTCCAATCTTCCAAATCGCACCGGTAATACAGGAAATACAAAAACAACAATCTGGGATGGGAATTCTTCTAAAAAGGAAGAATCCTTATAAAGTGCTCCACAAAGCATCTCGCTGGTAGCACGACGACGAAACAGGAAGGAAATGTTTGCCCGTCCGGGAATGTCGTGCGCCATTGTCATAACGCTTCCGAAGATGAAGTTATCTTCATCTATGCGAAAAATGTCCCTATTTATCGTTTGACAAAAGGAAAGCCACCTCCACGTGTTGGCTTTTCCTCCCAAAAAAATGCAAAAAGAAAGGGGAAAAGCTATTCCCCTCTCCCCCACCAAACAATGGCTTCTTCCCTTGTGCCGGAATGTTAGCCAGCCTCTCTCTCGCTGTTGACAATGGGCGATGGCCGGAAGAAAATGAAAGCGGAAGTGTGGAAGCTGTATTCGCACAGATAACATTCCGACGGTGGAACCGCCCGCTGGAAATAATGCTGCTGCTGTACCTTTTGACTCACAAAGGCACAATTTCATGTCGCACACACACATCGTCCAGGGTGGATTGGAAACTGACAACTCTGAATGCGATTGGGTATTCCGTGACGTCCCTCAAAGCCATTTTTTTATTACCAACGATAGCGAAACAATCTAAAACAACAACTTACGGAACAAGTCTTTCCGGGCCAGATTACGGGCGCAGAGAACTGAAAGTAGAATGGAAAAGATGGAGAATTAGACCAGGTATGACAGATAATTTAATGGCATGTACATTATATGAGCATTTCTTAATTTTCTATTTTAATGATAAAGGTATTTAGCAGGAGCTGAAATATGAATATGGAGCGGTTCGGTGGCCGAGGAGACTGAGGTGCCGGCCTTCGAACGGACAGGACCGAGGTTCGAATCCCATTCGGGCCGTTCCCTCGTACGCAGGACTGACTATCTTGTTACGGGTACATTCAAGTCACGGAAGCCAGAAATGGCAGGCCAAGATCTCTCGAGGTTGTAGAGTCAGAGAAGAAGAAGAACAAGAAATATGAATTCCAAATACGATGTAAATAGCGCCTATTCCCACCGGAATCAATCCTCAGTACTCCAAGCGAAGACAAAACCTGGCAACTCCTCAACATTCGTCTACTACAAAGAAAACAGCCTAAAATGCTTTATTCTAAATTATTCAAAACGTATCTGCTTGCTGCGGAGTATTCTCACACAAACAGAGACCTCATGTTAACACGAATCCCAACATCCAAACGTATTATAACACCGCTGCATAAATATGAAAACTTCAAACGTAGCATATTTTGGTGAACTCCAAACTCCACACGACGGCAAAGAATTCGAAAATTCCTTCAGTCTGACAACCCACAAATACCGTTCCCGGCAGGAGCCGAAAGCCCAGATAAAAAAAAGGTCCCAGGGAGAGAGAGAAACAAAACTATGCTTCTACGTCCCTCCCGCGTTTCCATTGCTTTACATTCGTTCCGTATCACGAATGGAACCATTCCAGAGCCGAGTGCTGTTTTTGATGTGTGTTTTTAAGTTAAAAGGACGATGGACGATTTTTTCCCCTTCGTTTTCGTGCCGCTGCTGACTGAAAAGCGTCGTCCTCAAAAGCTCGACGATACCTGACCGGGCCGGATACCTGGAAACATGATCGCCTTCATCCGGCCCAATCGTCCGTAATTACAGCGTTCGACAGCATTTTGTCTTATGCACGGATATGCGTGTGTTTGTGTGCGTTTGCTGGTATCGCCCGATCCCTGATCGATGGTGAGGAACATGATCTTGCCATTGCCTGACCGGGAGCCGGTCCTGTCCTAGACCAGTGGTCGACAATCCGTTACACAATTAATGCACTTCTTGTCTCACTCTTGTTCTCTTCTCTGGCTCATGATAACTTTTACGACATTTTATGTATATCAAAATCTTAAAAAGAAATTAATGTTTCCTTAACAAATTGTTGACCTTAGATCATCTGAAAAATTGCCATTCACCATCCGAGCCAAGCCAGAACTTGCTACAGTGAAGAACATAACTAAATCAACACTTATTATTCAGAACAGAATTAAACAAATAAAGAAATCTATAAGAATGTTTTAGTAAATTATTATAGCAAACAGAAAATTATCTGAATTTGAATGTAAGATGTTTTAACGATTTTGTGTAAGGTGTTGACTTTTAACTAATCAAACGTAAACTAATCTTGTAATATTTTTATTAATCTCTTGATCATTTTATTCTTTCCGACAACAGGTGCAACTATACGTATGTAACATACTGCAATAACTCAATACATTATGCAGCACACACAAACACAGGCGCACCTGGAATGATCGCATTTTGTTGAATGGATCAAAGAAGATATGTGAATGGAAATGGATTCCCTTGCCCAAAAAAGGAATACTTATGTGACACCTGATGACAAAATGAAAGAGGCGTTTTATATGTCAACGTTTTAAACATAACGAAACTAATACTCACTCGTAATCCGGATCTTTTGCGTGCCATTGCGCCTCGAGTACTCCAGCTTGTTCATCGTTACGGGGCTGTCCGTACAGATGACGGACGGATGTTTGGTCGCTTGCCCTCCGATCGTGATCGAAAAGGGTTCAAACTGACACTGGATGATCCTTCACTTTTCCTCTCGTTCACTAGAGACACACACACACAATTGCACTTTACACTATCCGCAGTGGTGCGGTCTACGAAACGATCTCGCCCCAACGTCGTCGTCGGCGGCGTAACATTAGTGATACGATCCCCGAGATGCCGGGTGAAGGTGAAACTGGCCCGTTACAACCAGTGGCCAGCACTATTCGATATCGATATCGAAACCACAACCCGGTGGCGCACTTATCAAACAATGGATGCACTTTTATTATCACACCTTTATCACGCACACAAAAAGATGATACGCGCAAACTGCTGCCGGCCTTTTCCGCAGGTTCTGTGCACAATCGACTGCCAATCGATAGAATCACCCGTTCAGCTTCACTAGCAGCACAATCATCTATTATTACTATTTCTCTTCCTTCTTCCCTTGCCGGAGATAAAAAAAAACACGCGCCCAGACACACACTCGTAACGATCACAATTAAACACTGGAGCCTACAGCAGCGCAAGTATCGACTCACCTCCAGGCAGATTTATTTCCCGGTTTGTGTGTATCTATTTTCTTCTCGCTCGCGATGCACTTCCCGCATGCTGAAAGAAATATACATAATCATAACACTAACCGACAATAACGATGATGGTGATGATGATCGTCATCATCAGCATAACCGATCGCGAAATAAAAACGCGAATCTCACCCTTCCTCCATGCATTAAAATGTGAGGGGGCCCTCTCCACACCAGAAACACTGTTTGTGACCCTTTCCATTACACACGAACGGTGGAACAAACGCACCACTACCGCGCTACTTACTTAGCGCCGTGCTCTACCACTACAGCAATGCCTGTGTGCCCTATGTTTGTGCTATGTTGGATTCCATGTCACCACTATAGCCAGACCGCCCAATCAAATCCACCCTCCTTACGCTAGATTCATTCTTTTGGTTACACGCCGCGTCTCACACTTGTTGTTTGCCGAACCAATAATGATGACGATGATCATCAATGGGGGCAGAAATGGCGACCAGTTCTTCAAACATTCATTGATACTTTCGTCTCTTACCAATTCTGGTTGGCCGCGCCCCCCATCCAAAACTGAGGCTGTGATCGCTGTGTCAATTATCGCTTCACCACAAATGAAATGCTTTGCGGATCGCTTAAGAATGAACAAGGTGAAAGGTATGTAGTAGATATTTAGTAGCATGATCTTCAACAGCTCGTTGTGGCGAAACCAATGGTTACAATGGTACCTTCGATGGCATTACATTGATGCGATGGATTTCGGTCCGTCTAGAGCCATCCACGCAGGTAAACAAAAGTTCGTCTACCTGTCAAAATGACATTAGGCAACAAATTACGCCTCGCTCGTTTCAATCGTTTGCCGCATCGAAAATAGGGGCAAAAATATTCTGCGATCGCCGCCACCAACTCATCACCACACACCAGCAGCAGCAACAGCAGCAGGGGCCCTGGCAAACGCGCCTTCTCCGCCTGGTTGCTTCGCTAATTTGCCTTGATCGTTCGCGGCGCGGTCCGCTTTGTGTATCCCTTTGCTTCGCATTCTTCGTACCCGCGGGTTTGCCTTCACTTCTCGTGGAAGCCGTCGTTGTTGTCGTCGTCGTCGTGTGCTCGACGTCTTCATATGCTGTTTACGTGTAGGCGTGACGGCCGCCCAGCATACAGCGTATCTCTTTCACGCCCTTTCACGCAGGGCACAAAGTGTACCGCGTTGGGCCAGCGATCAAGCAAGAGAGAAGCCCCCCTGTCTCCTCACGTTCCTGGTTTGGGTGTCCACTTTTGTCCCTCCCCACCACCATACCACTCTTCAACACACGACTATTCCAGCTACCAAACATCAATGATGAGGAAGCGCATAGCTTTTGATGTACCGGAGGTAAGAAGTGGAAGGGGTGAGCATCGGCAATCGGCGAGAGTATGCATGAAAGAATGAAAAGACCCCGACCCCGGACCACGGGACTTCTTCGGTGTTGGTCGCACTAGCGCACGCACACTCTGCCGATGCGTCGCTGACTGTGCAGTGCTATTGCTGTTGTTGTTCCCCGTGCTGGCTGTTGCTTCAGCGCTACTTGCCCCGTGTGTCCGGTGGCAGTGGCGGTGTGTTTGTGTACGTACTCTTGTGAAGAGTCTGCTCGTTAAAAACAGGCGAAGAAACAACGACAGCGACGCGAACGTCGACGGTGGTTAACGATGAAAAGACTACGTCAACGGCGACGGAAGAATCACAAGAATTGATCAAGACGGTTAAGAATCGAAGCAACGCATGCAATTGAAGACACCACTGCCCAACCCAACAGCAACAACAACTCGCACTCGCACGCACCACGTAGACGATTATTGCAAACAGCACACCTCTTTGACGGTAACCACGTTAAAACCAATACGGTAGAGTTATGTTGCACTAGCCCTAGTAGAATGGTTCACACAATCGCACACATCGCACACGAAAACGCAACAACATCCCACCACCACCCCCCTTCTTTTGCGGATGGAACTGAATGTGGAGGATACTGTTGCCCGATCGCTTGTAACTTTAGGAACACACACTACCGGGAATCAACGATAGAACACGATGGAAAACGTACCCTTTGTAAGGCGCACTGCCTACATATTCCCAAAACTCACTCTCAAGAAGCGCACACGAATACGCTGCAGCACAAATAATGACCGACGGTGACCAACCTACTCTACGCACTTCTAACGATGGTATAAACACACACAGAACAAGTGCACTTCGAGGAAACGGTTTCTTGCCGTAGCGATAATGCACGGCGTAGCTTGTTTTCTCGTTCTCGCACACGCTGTACGCTATACGCCTTCATATGGTGTATTCGGTGTTTACCGTCCGCTGTCACTTTCTGGCGCTGTCGTTCTTTCCGCTGTCAAACGATACGTTTTCATTGTCGAGTTGACTACCTTCGAGATGCATTTTTCTATGAATGAGTCTCAAAAGAATTATTTATTTCAGCGTTCGAGTAAATAATTCATTCGATAGTTGTTTTGTAGCATACGCTATCTTCTTTTGAACGATAAAAAAAACTAACATTTTATTTGTGGTACGAATAATTTGTGCATCACATTTTTAGGGATTGTGTTGATAAACGCCGGCAAGAAGACGCAACAACAAAAAGAAGATCGACGCGCGAAACGATCCGCTGTATTCCGGCAGACTTTTTGGTTTTCAAACGTATTCCAATTCACGTGAAGAACCTTTTCTCAGTTAGAATGGCCATCAATTTGAAGCTTAGCTCGAAGGATGTTAAAAGCAGCCTTAAAAATCCAATCAATCTGCAATACATCCCAGCAACGATCAACGGTGATGGACCGGCTAATCTGGAGCAGTTTTTTACGCCATACACCGAAACACAACCAGATGGAAGTGAGTTTTTTTTTGTTTCAGACGCCTATATTGTGGCTCACTCTAATAATCTACGTTCTGTATCGTTCCAGCTCTGCGTAATGCTCTCCGAGGATATCCGCTACAGGGAAAAGTTTCAACACTTCCGGAAGGCTACACGGGTGTGATGTTTCAGGAAACGAAGAAACCACTCTCGGCCGACGATGATCGGACGCTCACATTTGCGGGTGCTTTTCGCGATTTCACCTACTGGAACTATGACCGAAATCCATCCAGGAACGATCCGTTAGCTAAGGCGCTTACCTGGCTGCAACTGTCGGAGGTTTTGCATGATGATGCAGACGAAGTAGAGGGAAAACAGACAGGGAAAATCAAGAACGAACACTGAGGACCCCGCAGAGTTGTGTGTTGTAATATAGCTCTATTTATTTTTGTATTTGTCGCATCATTGGACGTGGATCCAATAAACAAAGAAATTAAAATCAAACGACATTAGTTCATCGATCTATCGCTTCTGTATCTTTTATGTATTGTGTATACATAGTAACATAGTTGTTGCTTAGTAATGTTGAATCATTTTGTAGTTGAAAAATAGAAGAAAATTAGTGCTTACAGGCTAAGAAAAGTCCCCCATCACGAGAACCGACCACTTACTACGCCGCGTTTTTCGGTGGCGGCCTGTATACACCCACAACCACTGCGTGGTCTCTTTCGTACGGTTCGAGTGTAATCTGTTCCTGGGGTTTTAGCTTTTCCGATTGCAATTTCTTCACTTCAGCGGCAAACACCGCCTCTGGAACGGCAGTCGAATCGATACAGGAGGCCTTAATTGAAATGACAAAGTGGCCACCGTTCTTGAGGAAATTATGTGCATTCAGTGCTACAATACGGGCCTGATCCGGTTGGGCAACGTCAGCAAATACGGTGTCGACCAGTCCGACCAACATGCGATACTTGTGTGGATGACGAGCGTCTTCGATGATGGGTATTATGTTGGTACGTTTTTTCGCCACATTCAGCAGGTCACGTCCCGATCGGTGTGAGAATTCGACGGCATATACGAGCCCTTCCGGTCCAACGACATCGGATACGTGCGAGACTGTGGTGCCGGAAGCGGCACCAAGATACAGCACCTTGGAGCCTGGCGGCATGTGAATTTTGTCAACACCACCCAGCACGGCGGCGGCCAACTTTGATCGGAATGGATTCCACACGCGGTACTCTTTCTTCTCTCCGTCAGTCTGCGTTGTGAGAAAAAAAGAATTAAAAACAAACGTGTTATAATAATGAAAATAACAAACAGTTTCAAAGATATTATGCCCGGAAAATTCTTCAGTAAGCAGGTTCTACGAAGGGCGCACCAGCGGAAAGGTATGCCTCGGGCTCCACTCTCCACGAACGGTGCGTCTCCGTTGGCTACATGTTGCCAATTCAATACCCCTGTGCGCGTCATCATCTTATAGCAGTAGCCATAACGCTAGAACCAAGTCATGTAGAAACATTCACTTACCTCAACCGAAATACGCTTTTCGCCGTAGACTTCGGATCCGGGTACCAGGTTCAGCGTAACCAGCGCGTCTTCCTTACCGCGTGCGATGAATATACCCTCATGGCGATGTGGCTCGATAATTACGGTTTTACCTCCCTTGAATCCACCTCTTGCTCCTCCCCGGCCGCCAGCACCACCGCGACCACGGCCTCCTGGTCCTCCACGACCTCCACCGCGACCGCCTCCACGACCACCGAAACCACGGCCTCCTCCGCCACCACCACGGCCGCCTCGGCCACCACGGTCACCACCGCCTCCACGGCCACCACGGTCACCTCCACGTCCGCGACCTCCGAAACCACCTCGTCCACCACGGTCGCCACCACCTCTGGGAGAGAATCCTGCAAAAAAGCAATAAGAGAGGTTAGGAAAACGTTCTGCTAATGCCTCGCCACAACAGATCAAAACAAATGCTGAAAACATTCGCACATGAACACCCCTAATAGAAATTCACGAATGAAAATACATGCAAAAATAATCAAAACTTGTTGGGCTTAAAAAACAATATAAAACATTTTCAACCCCAGACGCCGGCCATGAGACTTCCAAGCACGCCGCATCCTTCATCACGTACCTGGTCTACCCATGTTGATTTATTATAGAAAACCCTTGCTCCAAAACGCTTTCACTTCACACTAGCCGATGGCTTTTATCTTTGGTTTAAGATATAGCACACTCCAGCGACGGAACTGGAAGAAATTATCAAAAAATTTAACCAAATGTACAGCAACGCAGCTGCACGCCGCACCAATTCCGAAAACACGTGCGTTTACTTTTGGGATGCCAATATGCTACCCAAACGTCAAACAGGTTGTCTAGCAACAACCTACTGTCACTTTGGAAATTCAAACAATCCGACATTATTCGCCAGTCGCTTGGATGACAAATACTCAATCATATTATGGAAAATAAGGAATACAGGAAGGTATTTTGATGATTGCTCATTCTGTGCTGAAAGGTAGTAATTTTTGAATGTTTTTTTGATGGTCCCATGATAACGAATGGACAATAACACGAGAATAAATACAAAAACGATCAGTTTCTTCCCGCATGCCGATATGGACAGCAAAAACGTTGGGTGTTGATTTTGACAACCGGTAGTTTTCTAGCGAACACCCTGTACCAACGCTGTTTGTGGCGTGTTGATACTGTTTTGAAAAACGGAGCAGCGATTTACGATTGTCGCGAACGGAGCACGACGACCAGAGAACTCCTACTAGCCAGACTACCCACTAGTTGCCACCAAATATCATCATACGGAATTGTGAGCGCCATAATCGTAAAGGATGGTTACAATAGGAGAAGCATTTACACCGACCGATGGGATAATTTACTCGGCGTCTGATGTGAAGTTGAAGATGGGCGATAGTTTGATTCCGTCCCCGGGATCGTTGCATTTGACTGAAAGGTAACTACGAATCGATTGTGCATGCTAGCAATCGTACATGAACAGCGGTGTAACGTTGCGTTTCCTCCCATTCAGCTCGTGCATTTGGAGCTGCGAGGAAAGGAATGCGAGCATCAGCATTCCATGGCCTCGAGTTGGGGTGCATGCCATCTCGTCGGTACCGGGGGAAGGTATATTCATGATGCTCGACATAAACATCGTCTGGCCCGGCTTCTACACGGGACAGCCGGAGAACAATGGTGATGCGCATCCGGACGAGTTGGGCGAAGATGACGAGGGACACGATTCCGAAATATCGGAAGCGGCAATGACGGAGATGTGGTTCCAGCCGTCCAGCCGAGAGATTTTGGATCAAATTTTCAGTGCCATGCGAGAGTGTCAGAGCTTGAACCCGGGCTCGGACGTGAGCGAGGATGAAGACTACATGGAAGCGGAAGAGGATGAGCTGGAAGAGGTTGGCGATATGCGAAATTTGCAGCTCGATGGTAAGAGTTGTGCATCTGACGCTCGATAAAACAAAACAACTAACCCTCATGTAACCGTTCCTTGCAGATGAAGATAAATTTGCCGACGCCGAGGAATAACCATGCACGATCGGAAGAGAACGCGCTATACATTAAACGAATCTTACTTATGTTGAAGGATAGCGGTAGGATAGGCGGCAGCCTCCGGTTTGCTGTGATGTACCACACTCTCATTTGGAGTCACTCTAGGGAAAGATGGCGAAAGGAAAAACGAAAAAAAAACAAAGAAAACGCTCGCTTGTACTGTTCGAGTTGCCATTTTGGATCATTGCGAGCCGTGTCTACATTATTATTACATTCAAAGTCAGAGATGCTCTGAGCGCACTAGAATATGGATTTGCTAAAATCATGTTGGTGATAAGTTGAATTAAAGATGGTAACTAAATCATATCCTTATTGGATGGATAATTTCCAACGAAGCTGTCGTGTTTTATTTAATTCGCTGCTTTGCGTGCAGTATGATGAGAAACGATGAGAATCGTATTTTCCAACAAACGATCAATTGTGTGTTTGCGGAGGCATGGCAACGCTGCTTTGTTGTTTTTTGTTTTTTGGTTCTATCGATCTGTCATTGAGCGTCTTCGCCGAAGTAATCGTTTGACATTGAAATTCGCGCCAAATAGGCGTGCAATGATCATCAGCTTGTCGTCAAACGGTAAACAGAAAGCGAAACGATCAACTGCACAGGATGGCCTCCGGTGATAACAAACTGTTGTATCAGCTTATTCAGAAATTAGGCTTAGCCAACTATGAGTCACTTGCACCGTAAGTTCTGTGTTTTGGGTTTCGGATATCAGTACTAAGTTTGTAACTGTTGTTTTTGTTTCGCGTAGCAAAGCAACGGAACTGCAGCGACTGCTGGAGATCCGTTCCTCCAGCGGCACCATGACTAATCTCGGTGACTACGCCAAGGTGACGCTATGCATTGATCTCGCTTCCAGCCTGCTCGGTTTACCGTTCGATAGCGACATGGCCTTGAAGCTGTCCGGCATGAAGAAAGCATCGTACGCCAATGGCCGCCGAACGTTGGAAAAAATTCTCGACATCAACAAAACGCTCGGTATCGGAGAGATTTGCGTACAGGTGGGAATGAGCCAAGTGCAGAAGGAAGCGACCAACCTGCTGGAAGCGTACAAACGATATGCCGGACAGGGTCAGGGTGAAACCGATTTCACACACCCACAGTATGCGACGATGGCCGTGTTTCAGGCTTGCAAGCGCCAAGCGGTAAAGCCACCGAAAACAAAGCTTGTCACATTGAGCCACTTGAAGCCGACGCAGTGGACTATGTTGGAGAAAAACTGGGATAAGTTTTTGACCACACTGCCTGTGGGGAAGCAATCGGGCAAGCCTAAGGAGGCGCAAGAAGGGGACATTAATGTAAAGGATAAAGTAGAAGAATCCAAGGGCAGTGGAGCTGGACAGAAACATGCGAGCCCGGAAAAACTGGAACCGTATCACAACTGGAAGAAACGAATGCTCGAAAAGGCGTACCGAGAGTTGGAACAGCTGCGAAGCAGTGGATAGTCGAGCTAAACATTCCGCGATCGATGGATATTTACTTTAAAAAACTGTTGTATTATATGTTATTTTAATGTTACCCCCGTGCCAATATACGCATACATAAAGATATTATATTAAGAGCACTTTTATACAAGTATGATCGTGTAAATCATGAACGGATTTTTTTTAAATAAATTCATTTCTAAATACTCACTTGCCAATTGTTTACGCGTTTAGTACGAACGATCGATCTTATGCAAAAGGGAAGTATTTCGGATTACACAACGGTACCACCAATCGATAATTTAACTTAGCGCAAAAGAAAGAGTCATACACGTGGCGTCACCATGCGCGCAATTATTTACTTCCTACAAAATGTATTCGCGTCTCCAGAATTAGTAATAGTGCTAACAAAGAACGTAATAAGAGTTGTTTCTTCTGTTGTTTTCTTTGCATGTAACGGAAAGTGCGAGCTTAACCTCTCGTTATATCAAAAGCTCGTCACGAAATGATCGAAAGCGCCCGCCGTCGCCGCTGGGGCAAGATTCAGTTCCATTTTCGCTTGCCAAAAAAAAAAAAAAGTTATAATGTAACGAAATAGTAATACGCAGGAAAATCATACAACGCGCCCGCTTAGAAAGCGATACGAAACACTTGTATACGCGATTATGAATACCATACGCAAATGACTTCATTCCTGCGTCCACTTCTTCCTTTCCAACACTCTTCACACCCCGCTCCTCTTTCCTTTTGGTGTGTGGGTGTGTAAATTGATCATTTTCCAGTCTTCCCCGCTCTCATATGCTTCTGTTCAGGCGACAAGTGAATGAATTTTTCTTCGCACTATTTCATGCTAATATATGTACAGTTTATCGTGCAAACGAAAACGGAACAAATGTAAAGACCGCTTCACGTTTTCCAATGTTTTGCATACCGCGTGTCTCCGGTAGCGCTTATGCCTCCTTGTGGCAGAGTAGTTTAAATAAAATTGTGGATAGAAGGAAGATGGTAAATGTGGCAGAAACTGAGCGGTGGCATTTTAGCAAGTAGAAATAAATCCGTCAAACAAACATTCCTATACTGGCGTGACTTTAATTAGGAGATCGGAATGAAACATTCCCATCGGTTCAATATCGGTAAAACGAAATAAGAAAAAAATGCATAAACTACAATTAATAAAAGATATTCCGAATCAACTTCAAAGGCTGATAAATGTAAACAAAACAATAAAAAAGCAAAAGAAGAAGAAAAAACGGATACAAAACAAGATCAAATAAAAAAAATACCTATGTTCGGGGGAAGTATTGTACAACTTTCATTTGGAATAAATGGTAATTATGTGGTGCTCTTCTTTATGCCTAGTCATATACACACGGTGTTCCTGCTCTCCGTTGCTTCCCTCCTTCCTTCAGATGATCTACGCATTATTATAAGGCCTTTACCAGGAGATATACAAGCATATGGCTGTGTTGTATGAATGCATGCTGTTTTTCTTCTGTTTTTCGTGTGGATTGTGTAAAGTTTTGAAAAGAAATTTTCTCACAATAAAAAGGGGGTTTATAAAGCGCCTATCACATTGGGGAATTGGCCCATCAAATTGCGCCATTTTGGCAAACAATTACACTCGGCAAGTGGAGTAGCATGCATGTAATAATTCACGGCATGTTTGAAATATTATCTGTAGAGCCGCAGGTAATCTGGCTGTAAAACAATGTGGCAAATACATGCATCCCGAAACGAATCACATAAATTACGAATCGAATTAAACATTTTCTCCTTTGGGCTAACCAATTAAGTTTCCCTGCGCGAGGTAAAAGCTGTCAAAAGCCATCTCGATATTCCTCAATGTAATAGGCCCTCAAAAGCATACCAAAACGATAATCAAAAATATATAGGAAAAAACCCAAAATATTGTGCGTGTGAGTGTGTGTTTTACATAATTCTATCCGACATATTCGCCTTATAAACTGTGGATTTTGCTTCCTGGTATCCTTTTCTCTGCTACCCCTCCTAACATCCCTTTTTTTTCGCGTCTGTTCCAACCTATATAGTAGAATAGTTTGCATTATTTTATCACTATCATAATATGCGGCATCCATTGTTGCTGGTCATTTGCTGGTTCCTTCGGTTTTCTCGCACTTAATTGTAGCTCTAACAGTACCCCCCCCTTCACATTCCTCCTAACAGATGCTCGCCTCAACTCGACCCCTGGTTCTGCACCCTAACCAAACCGAAGCCGCGCTGCCTTCAAAACACCTGGGCCCCCCCATGCTAAATTAGTTTTGTTTTGCTATCGTACTAATAATTGCTCTCTTGCTGCTCGCGCGCGTTCTCCTCTTATCAACTGACCAACTGCCCGCACGCACAGCTCATCTTCTTTGCTAGATTAATATGCTCCTATGTATGCGAGCGGCTTTATAGCAACATATGCCTTCCTTTAGTAACATTCATCTGCACCTCACAGGCCCCGTTTTACAACACTTGACGCGCGCGCGTGTGTGAGTGGTGTAAAAGTGAGGAACAGAAAAAAGAAAACACTTTGCCCTCCAAACGCTTTGCTCCGCGCGGCCCACACACACCAGACACGGGGGGGAGCGCGTGTTGTATTGGGGGGAGGGAGGATCTTCAAACAATCTTCACTTCCACCTGCTTTCGTTTCTTCACTACTAATAGCTATGTATCGGGTATCGGGTGTAGGTGTATATATATATATGGTTGTATATATAAAAGAGTTCTTTTTGATAATAAAAAGGAAGAGAAAAAAAAGAGCACGATGGGTGCGATGCCGCCGAATGTGCGCCCGCGACCATCGAATCAACCTTCCCGCTTGATATTTGTTGGCGTTTCCGCCAGGCCCTTCACTTTCAGTCGATCGGCGGTTTTGAGAAACGTTGGTAGCTGCTCCTGCGACACATTTACCTCGCCCGCGTACATAAACTCGAGGATCGCCTGCAGATGGTTGTAGGATACGTCTTTCAAGATGATAATGGGATGTTTGGAGGGATTTTCCTACGGAAAA
>KI424489.1:0-13449 GCA_000473375.1 Anopheles culicifacies
AGTATCGTACCGTTTGGCTTTAGGTGGAAATAATTCATCACGCCCTAAAGTCATCGCCGGCCAGCTCGCAGTTCGTCAAGAGCAAAGGTGAATTATTTAAAGTACTTCCAGCGTCACTATCTACTGGATCCGTTTTTAGTGTCCTTTTTTTGAGGAGGTTTTTGTTTTTTTTTTTTTTTGTTTTGGTAGCTATTCTGATGTGGGCGACTCTTGACAAGCGACCTAATTGGTGATCACGGCACACGGTGGGCAAATATCATCTGCGGCATTTCCGGGAAATGATATCGGTACTTGTACTGCCGTCTAATTTACTGGCGCCGTAATTGGATAATGCTGCATCGGGTTTGGGGATCTGATTGAGCCGTTACAAACGTACAAACGAAGCGTCGTACATTGGCGGTGTGTTCAAGCATAGTGGTGCAGTACCAAGGCGTAGCGCTTCAGCTCCGTGTGCCGTGGATATACTTTTACCAACGCATGAATGAGAAATTAATTTATTTGCCTTGATTTCTACATCCGGCCATTCGGGAAGTACGATTGATACGATGGTGAGATCGGGTTTTAGAAAGGGTGGAGAATGGTTGAAACAGACGGCAACAACTCCACGGTCCGAACGATCGGGTGTAGTGTCCAAAACCCCCTCAATCATATAGGAGTTCTGGAATTCTTCGCGAATCTAGTCTCACGAACCTTGAGTGAAGTGTGATTTACAAACATGTTGAGACATCTCCAACGATACGTGGGTAATTTAGAGCCAACTTCTACGCGCTCATCTAAATTGTGTAGTTTTGAGTATTAAATTCTAGCGCATTGGTAACAAAAGCACATCCGAGTTGATTGGGTGTTTGCTCTCCTTCTTCTTCTTCTTCTTCTGGTGGTAATGTGATTGTCTTGAAGTGGGTGTGTGATGTCAGCCGCGCTTTAAGCCGCTTATTATATGGAGCTTCAAAAAGCACTCAAGCCCTCCTAACCGTATGCGTATGTAAGGTGTATAGCATTTCACCGGAAAATGAAGGGCACACGTTAGCGCATGGCGCTTAAACAGAATTAGATGTAAACGATAATTTACCGCGTGTCAAAGTGTCTTTTTACTGTCAATAAGCGAAAGCGAGCACTCATTCATTTATCCTCTCCACCCGCTTACCAGTCAGCGGCAGTGTGAAGCGCCGCATGCGTGGGAAGCAGAATCGATCCTTCATCTTCCCATTGCCTTATGTTTGTGATACGACACAGAGCAGGTGTGTGTGTGTGAGGGTAAGTGTTGAAGTGACGTAACACGTAGCTGCTCATAATGTACGAACCTGCAGAATGCTTCAAGCAAAAACCCCATTCCAAGCCATCAGCCCGGTTGACGGTACACATGGGAAATATTTTAATTTAGATTGTCATAGCGAACGATGATCATCTTCTTTTCCGGCCATGATAAACACTTGACGCAAGACGGCCCGATTTTGTTTACCCCTATGTGCTGGCTGTAAGTGTTTTCTGTTTTCTCTATTATGGACTGGTATGTGCACAACGGTGATGATGCTCTTATTTTTATTTCCATCTGCTCCCACTCCACAGTTTAAAAGTCAATCCAGTACCAGCTTTTATCGAAACCGGTGACAAAGTTTGGTGTCCGCCTTTTTTCCGTTCCTTTTCTTTCTTTTTTTGTTGCTAGCGCTAGAACACACCTTGGGGAATAATGTTTTATTCTTCTCTACCGTCATGTACCGGAAACGTACACATTCATTCAAAGGAAACTGCGCTGCATTTTCCTCCAGCAGATGCAGCGTGGGAACGAAAGGCCGGTACAGGGCGGATGGGCTGAAAGGTAACCGAAAAGAGCAACCGATTGAAATGCAGCAAACTTCTAGCTGCAATGTCCGGGAAGAATGGTTACACCTTTTCGTAGTTTTTTTTTTTAGAAAGTCAGGCAAACTTTTACATCCACACGCTTACCACCGTACTGCCATGTTGGCGTGCGAAGCGATAACCTTCAATAATCAATTCCAGCGGGGAAAACTTGCGCGTTCGGCGAAATTGTTTTTCCGGCAAGCGAACAAAGATCAATGTGTACCGCCGGTGTGTCACCTGTTGCCACGGCGAACAGAGCGTCTCGTTCGCTCGTGCTGGTAGAACATGCTTCCCTGGGCGATTTTATGTATCTATTTTGTTTATTTATTTTCCCGAGCTAAAGGCGAATGATGTACAAATCTCTAAGGCAACAGTAACGAAGACATTCCCAGCGTCTCAAATTCCTTCTGCTCGCTCGGAAGAATCGGACAAGATTATATGGTTTAATGTTTGATGGGGAACAAATTTCGTTTTTCGTATCCGATGCCGGGCGAACTATTACAGCGGGACGGAACAGCTGAATCTTGATGTTCTGGACACTAGCATTAGTCTGGGACGTCGATGACAGAAAGGGTTCGGATATCCAATACTGTCTTTCTGGCGCTGCAGGATAAATTATGGTACGAAATCGGTACCATTTTCCATAACCCCAGCAAATTGGAACGAGGAAGCTATTCTGTCAGGTTTGTTGTTTTTTTCTTGCTAAAATAAAAACGTTCCGGTCGCGTAAAGCGAAAGGATGCAACATCGCCATCAGCCGTGAGACATTTCAGTGACGAATGTATTTGATTTGGATACTCTAGCAAATCCCCAACTTCCCCCGAGTCAGAACCGCCCGAAGATATATGGGCTGGATATCGAGAACTGCTTCTCCAAAAATAAAGAGCAGCAAAAGAAAATCAAGCCACTATCATGCAAAAAAAGAAAGAAAATAGCCAGAAAGCTTGCTTCAAAATGACGAAAAAAAAAGTGCTTAACACGATAATGGCTTCCCGTTGCCACACGTCAGGAGAGATACGATTTATGGGTCGCTGTGTGTTTTTTTACCAGAGGTTCGTCCTGCGTTGACGAACAATTGCTGTGGGCAGGCGGCGGTGGAAGGATAACAGCAAATAGAAACGACCGTCACCATATGATTGGGGGCTATATTCACATCCTTTCAAAGTAGGGCAAATAAGAAGGCCATAAGGACAAAGTCTCGCCTACTAGTCTCACCGAGCTTTTTCTTTTGAGGTAGTCGGGAGTGAGGAAAAAAAAATGTTGGTGAAATGTTGGTCCGAAAATTGTCACTTTTAGCCAGAGCACTAAGAGTGGCGAAAGCAAACAGAGCAGCAGCAGCAACAGCAACAGCAAAACAAAACAAAAACTGTCACATTTGACCAATCAGTCAACGAAACCAGTATGGGGAGGGTGAGTATCGTCAGGGTGGGCAAAGCTTGAGGGACGCCTACCCGTACACTACTCGGTAGGTATATACACACGATCGTTACTAAGCTACCGGATGCGTTGAAGAAGCCGGATTGAGTTTCTAGTCACATCCAGTGCCAGGCTCCAAGAATTGTCCGGTTGGAATGAAGGTGTTCTCCTACGGCAAAGGAACCATCGCCCCGAGGACAAGGTCAAAATCACCCCCCACCCCCATTCACTGTTTGCTGTGGGTATGTTTGCTTGGGCGAGCAAATATTTTGCGCCCAAATATTCTTCATTCTTCGGCACAGTATGGGCGGGGCAGGTGTAACACGTCCATTCTCGGTCCAGCTCCAGCAACTTGGCCAGCAAGAATCGCGCCAAAGATATGAAGTGCCTTGCTCAATATGCTATCCACCTCCGCCGTGTGCTCGTATCCTGATTGCAGTCCACATTGGACCAGAGAGGCATGAATCGGTTCGATGACAGGAAATGGTCCGTACCGTGGATGAGTAGCCCGAGGGAGGTGAATAATAGTGCAAGCGCCGCCGGGCATCACACAACCACCCTGGAAGTATCAATTTTCTATTTCGATACACCCGACCCACACACAGATACACGCTCGGTCACACGGAGCTACTGCCGGGATTCCCAAACAGGCACAGAGTGTGTAGGTATTTACTGTGTACTCGGTATGACACAATCGAGCGTAGAGCGAATATATGCGCCCGGTTGACGAAAGAAAAACAGAACCGAATACCTAGCAAACAAAACTAATCTCACAGCAGCCGGGACGTGGTGTGTATTATCGACAAAAAGACCAACGAGTCCGGTAGATGGTTAAGCAAACAAGGGATTCAATTTTATTACCGTCCGGTAAAAAAAAAAAAATCTCTTCCCCCGTCTGAGGAACTGTTTGCTTTGTACGAGAAATTTGATTTAATGCGACAGTACGAACCGTCTGGAGTGCCCGGTACGAATCGTGCCGGTCACGGTTGACGCACCTGTCCCACGTTAGTCCCGGAAGCTAGCATCACTGACCACTGACCCAAACCAAACACCGGCAGACAGAGGCCAGGCTCGGAGGTGTATCTGTGTGTACTCAATTCATTTGCAATAAAACCGATTTCGGGCACACGTCCTCTTTGTTTGATCGTTGCGTGCTGTTTAGTGTAGACAGTAAAGACTGTGCTGTTGTACGGCTGTCCGAACGCAACAAACGGAACTCCAAACGGCTACACCAATTCCAGACACATGCGGTGTCGGAATTATTACCTAAAGGTACTACACTGCTGGGGAAAAGTATAATGCTATCCGTTTTGGTCTTGTTTCAGGGGTAGAATACCATTATTTCGTTGAGTTCTGAATTATAGAAGCAAAATTCTTAGCAATTCCCCAAGGTTTTCCAACAAATTCTAACCAGAAGTTACAGTTTTTTCAAGAATTTTCAGAATTTTATTTGCTAGATTATTCTAGTCGGGCTTAGACGAGGAAGATATGTGTTCAACTCGATTAATTTTCTGGATATGGTTATCTTGTTGAAGATTGAGCAATATCTCTTACTTTATAGCAAATAAATATCGACTTCTTAAAGCTATGCCCAACAGTGTATTGTCATTCATCACTAGCTACACCATACAGAGCTTCTTTGGCAAATAGCGTACGGCCGGATTGGTGTCTTTGATGGGTTTTCTTGATAGCGTTCGATTCGGTTTGATTGGTGTTCACCGCCACCACACAGCACCAGCCAGTTTTCCACCCTGCTCATACGCCATGGAGGAGATTTACCGTGTTTAGCAGAGGCGTAATCCACATGCATACAGATGAGTGGTGTTCTGGTGAAGCAATTGCTAATTCCATAAAATCAAAACGCATACAATCGGAACCCGAATAGGAACATCCGGCAGCGTTGCGTTGCGCCTGGACATTCTGGTATTTCCCGGGGTTGCGAGTACAGAAGTGTACTGGTACGGGTGCTTTTGTTTTACGAATTACTATTTCTTGTGCGAATGGTCCCAGCCGAGCAACCGTACCCGCTGAACTCAGAAGCTGAAGCCCGGCATCGTTGACATCAGTAGAATCGGTATTGAATGTTCTTTTCCTGTCTCGTCTATCTTTTCATTTTTGTGTCGTTGTATATTTTATAGCTGCTCATTTTACATTACCAGCATGCAAGAGATCTTCATCGCTATATGCACACCTGTGTGCCGCACCGGGGCATTTGCAACGGTAGAGCAGTCGGTCGGGTTACACTTCGCCACTTACCGTAGCTTCCCGAGGCTTCGATTGTACGGGGGTGATAAATGCCTGGCGCAGCATGTCATCGTCTGTTGCCGACAACGATGCCATCAGCGTACGTAGAGCGCACATAGACATTAAGGCTCCAGTTTTTTTTTTGTGTTACTGCAGTCGAAATGGTTTCAAAACGTGGTTCGGTAAAGTTCTCCTTTCGGCTTTCTTTGTATCAGACGACCCTATCTATCTGTGACGCTTCACACATAGACACACCGAGATACACGTTCCGCTTGACGCTGTACCCATATTGGTGCGTTATGGGGATGGGATGTAATTCCTACAATTTTCTCTTATTAAGGTGCCCTTGTTTTTAAGGGCAGTAATGCACTGGCAGTGGCCGTACTGCAGGCTCTATTATTTCTTCCTGCAAGCGTTACCATTAGTGGTACGATTGAAAAGAAACAAAGAGGAGGGGAAGGAGGAGAGGACGGTAAGAGATGGTGAAAGTGCGAACTACTCAAAGCACGGCACTCTCGAGCGAATGACACTTCGATGGCGTCGTTACATCCGTCACACTGTTTCGTATATCGCATGTCCAGGATACGCTTTATTGTCGTGCTACTGGTTGCCAGGATGCTGGTTTGAGTCACATCACCATTAACATACCCATCCGGGATTAAGTTTTAATCAAAGTGAGCGTCTTTGGGGAGGGAACCCACGGACCGGTGACGGTGCGCTAACTACCGTACGGCCACCAGCTCGTGGCTCGTTCATTATGAGCGCTTTTTGAGTTATTGGAAAACTTTTTGCCCTACTAGTTTTATTCCCGTTTTATTGGCGAAAGCGGGTTGGAGATTGGGCCCGAATCTCGGGGAAAAGTTTAAAGATGAAGCTCATTGAAAGTTACAAAACTGACTGCACGGTAGCCGCAGGTGGATGAAAGCATATTTCGAAATGCCTCGAAACCCGACAACCTGTACGCCAGCCGGAAATAGTGGCAGAAATGTACAGAAAAAGTTTTTGTTTTGAAAGGAAAAATTCTTATCGATCTTTCTGTTCAGATAATTGCATCAGATCTATTTCGGGACGGAGTTGGATCTTTCCATAAAAAAAAACTACCAACAAGAAGGAAAAAAGAAACATAGAGGAGGCTGACGCTTTGAATAAAGTTCTTAGTATATCGCACTGCACTCACAGTAAGAAAACTCCAACTACCAAGTGGCAAATGGTAGAAACATTGTGTTCCGAAAATCGACCAGAGTCGTGATTTTCCCAGGTCTCTGGCGCGTTGCGTGCCGGTAAACCATTTATCGTATTTCTTCAGTCTCCGCTCCATCGCACGTGCCCAGGCGTGGTGCGTGTACGTGACGCTTATCAATCGTTTTGCCCTAGGACGTACAGAAGTGGCAATAATACATGGGACGATTGTAATAAACAAAATCCACCAAAGCACGACCGACACCACCAGGGGCGGGAGTAAGCAGGGCAGAAGTGGTGGAATATTAGCACAAACAGGAATGCGCAACAAACTCATCAAAAACACGGCCAACGAGCAACGTACTCGTATGCAAATGTCCTCGATCGATCGGTTGCAGAGAAACAACAACCTCTTCACGAGACGGATTGCCTGGCTGGCGAGTACACCTAGCGCACGGCGTCGATCTGGTCGTCGTGGAACCCATTCCGAATAGTTGGAATTTTGGTTGGTGCACGAGCATTGGGATTGGGATTTAAGTATCGCTTCGCGTGTGACAGCTTGCCCAGTGTCACCCGCAGTGTCCGGTTGTAATCGTCTTGTACAGATTACGCAGCAATTACGTTCGAACAAACAGCCCTTGAGCGGTCGGTTCTGCATGCCTTGTGCCACCGTTTGCCAATGCTCTGGAGAGACTTCAGGGAGAGTGATGATGTTAGTGACAGATTAACCGGTGTACATTGCATGTAATTCACATTCGGGTTGTAATGTTTCGGTTGATTAGGTCGAGATACGAAAGCAACTTACGGCAATGGAGGCGATGGTAGGCAACTCTTCACCTTCACAGAAATATCTTTAAACTGTGACGGAAGCGAAGGGAAAGAAATCAATCGATACACTTTTAAAGATAAACACTGAACATTGAAATAACGAACGAAATTAAATTGAGCCAATCAGAGCTTTATCGTGAATCTTCCATATCTGCTACAAAACGTACATACTTCCGATCTATTTCATCTTCTTCTGTTCTTGAACAATACCTCACTTGCACGAACCGTACGGAACCATACGCATCCGGATGCCGAAAAGATACGTATGCATAACGCAACCGAATGGCATCTTGCCAATGGCTCAAATGTCAAAAGCCTCCCACACCCGTAGTCGATTGTAATTGAGCCTATCGACATGTGGAAGGAACGTTTGCGTTTTACTCGGAACGTATGGGACGTGTGGAAAGAATCACTTCCAATCATTTGATGGCGAGTGGGATAACGATGTTATGTGGG
This sequence comes from Anopheles culicifacies, assembly GCA_000473375.1. Taxonomy (NCBI): domain Eukaryota; kingdom Metazoa; phylum Arthropoda; class Insecta; order Diptera; family Culicidae; genus Anopheles; species Anopheles culicifacies. The sequence goes on from KI424489.1 coordinate 7,963, forward strand.
CGAATCTGTCGGCACTTCGACACTTGAGCGTTAGTTGAGCATCTCTATCGATTTAGATCACACACACCCACACGCACATATATGAAATCCCCAGGAAGCGGTAATGAGTTGTACGTCTTCTTACAGCTTCATTGAATTATTCACGAGCTGCTGTCCGGAACTTTTTGGAGCAAGAAGAATTGTATTAGGAAACTTCCGAAACGCCTTAGCTACAGTCACTGCACTAGTCTCAGGATTATTCACATATAACTGGGTCAACTAAAAACATATCACTATGGAAGTTTTTTTTTTTGTTTCGTGTCTTGAATATCAGTCATCCTTACATACCTCCCTTCGAGTAAATAATCTGTTTATTTGTAGATATTTAGTCTTTAGTCGCCACAGTCACTTGCACCAAGATGTACGACGTTCCTTTACAGTGGTAGCTTTAAAAACTGCAAAAGCGAAAGGTTCAATTACAGCAATTACTTACCGTGCGGTCTATTCATCCATCGCCATCATAATCTCCGATGAGACTTTCGACTTTTTCAACACATAATCAAAATCCCACTAATAGCAACGTGCAGGCGAAACTTCGGCACCGCGGGACACACACAATTAGTTGCCTATATTTGTAGAAAGCATCCACAAGGGATATTATCTTTGCGGAATCTTTACTGGGACGCACCTGCCCAAACGGCTGGGGCGTTCCGGGATTTGAAGATTTAGCTTATGAACAAATCGCGTCTGTGGTCTGTGCCGTGAAAGTCTTGCACAGTCTTGAGTCCATTACGTTGATTTGATCATCGTGCGGTCTATTTCTCTTTTACTTTTTATGGGACGATTAGAATTGAGACAGAGATGATCGTTGTATTGCGTAAGGTGAAGCATGTCGATCAGAAATAAACTTCATTACGTTCGGTGGAGTTATTCCGAAATTCCCAATGTGTGCACTGCATTGAACTTCAACGGCACGAGTCATTTTCTTTTTCGGGGTGTGCAACATGCACGCATTACTGACACTGCTCGGCAATATTGGGGACCCGCCTGCTATGTCACCTTGCTGTACCTCTTCCTCCCCAAAAAATACCACCGTCGATCATTTCACGCCTTGCCCATGGTTTGTGTTGGGTTTTTGGCCTTTCAGCTGCACTCAGCGTGTTATGCAACCCTTACATCCATTCTCTTTCGCACTAACCGCTGCAGTGAATGCGATTTTCGCGCTGCAGTGAAAGGCAAAGTCCATTGTTCCTTTACACACTCCATCATCCATCTTTCTCTTGGGGTCGCTTTCGGGTACCGTTCGAAGTTGACGAGATGATCGCTATGAAACAAGGGTGGAAAAGGCTTTACAATTGCAACCCAGGCGCTAGTGCCCGATCGGATCAATATGGCCGGTAAACTTATCGGAACTAATGCTCATTTGGCGCGAGATTGCGTAATGAGCTTCCGTCGTTGCCTTGCATCGTTTCGCTCGGTTACGACAAACACGCTCTCGTTATTAAAGCTCATTAGAAAAACATGGACGAAACGCACACATTACCGTAACAGACATTAAAAAAGAAAACACATACCCCGTACCGACAGGTAAATTGAGTTAACTTTGCTTTTGTGTGTACAATCTCGCATTACAGGTTGTCATTTACTGAATGATAAATGACACGATGATTGGCATTTGGCAAGGAATACAACTCTAAATTATTAAAGGGTTGGAAAAATATATTATTAACATATTTATTTCAAAGCGGATAATCCTCCAATGCCACGTCGAAATGCTTTCACTTTACGCACACAGGAGTCGAATGGATGAAATACAGTTCATCACAACAGTAAGCGTACAATGCTCTACTTTCAATGCGGGTGAAAGTAGAAATTTAAAAACCTAAAGATTTTGGCTACACAATCACCGTTTCAAAACAATTTTCGTTATATCACATCGAGAGCCTTCATTGTGTGCAGTACAAATTCATCCTCAGAATGAACATCTTTAGGGTATTGTGAATATCTGATTGAAATTTGATCCTTTGAGTAATTAGATTACTTTGATTAGGATATTGCCCATCTTATATCTGGACAGTAAAGCGAACAATCTGAACTAAATGGGCTGTACAGCTCCGAATTATGCAGAATTCTTGATATTTGCAACTATCCTGCATAATGGATAAATAGGCTCAGGTTTTCAATCTGTTATGAGAAGCTCTGTGTTCTTTGAATGCATCTAAAGCTACTGAGAAATACATTTGATTCTTAGAATCACTTCTAGGCTAAGATTGCTATTATCAATACTCTTGGCCATACACTTGTCCATCTGATATCTAGACAATAAAAAGGAAATTCGCAACTCTATGGATAGTACTCCAAAGATTTCTGTAGAATTCTGGATATTCTGGAATTCTTGATATTTGAACTCTCCATAATGGGTAAATACTCAATCTTAATTGAGGTTTGTTATCAGGAATCGGAAGCATCTACAAGTTATCAATATATTTGAGAACCGCTCGTACAGAAGATAACATGTTGCAAGAGCAATGTTCTGGAGAATCTCCATTAAATTTAGCGGTTGTTGATACGCAATCTTAATAATCAGTTAAATTGAAAATCAATGCACTGTACGCACAACTCTTGCATGTGTCTGTTACGAGACACAAACCATGCAATACGTTTAATTACCGTTTTGACGACATCGACCAAACAAAAAACGTATAGCACCGTAGCACGACCGTTTTTCGGTGAGAATTGTTACATTGAAACATTTTCGCATTGATTCTGGCAACATGATGAACCCTTTCTTCCCATCCATTCCCTTGTCAACTCGATTTCCGAGTGCTATCGATCACCATTATAATCGCGCAATACGGTACGAGTGGTTTTTGTGTTTTAATTTCCCATGTTGCTGTTGTGTGCATGTTTGCGGTACGCCGGCTTTTATTGGACGTTTGTAGCCGCGGCTGGGTGATACTATTAAATAGACCGGAAAACAGAGTCCCTTTCTCTCACACCCTCAAAAACACGCTTCGAGCGGTAATTTTCATTTTCATTGGACACTGTTTCCCAAACACCCAACACGTATCCGGATGCTCACCGCCTGAAGGGGCGGTGAATGATTTTCTCCAATTTCATTTATTATTTCATCGTGTTGCCGTACAAACATATTGTGCACGGGCGGTTCGTGCCGCTTTTGGAACCATCAATTATCGATGCTGAAAACCCGTTGACCTGAAACAACCGGAAACAATGGCACGGTGTGAGGAGGGGGGGGGGGGGTTGAGAAGAAAAATGCATCAGATGCACTTTTCGGTGGGAAATTGCAACGATTGCAAACGTGCAACAGGAAACATTCCTCAAGATAAAACGAATGCTTTTGCTGCTGCACTCGACTACATACAGAAGCTCGTAAGTGTAGAGCAATGAATGTTTGCCGTTGGAGATGTAGAAGTGATATTGATACCAACACCTGTGACCGTGAGCCCGAACGAGAAACCCAATCGGAAGCGGGTTGAAGTGGTCCAACATAGCAGCAGCACACCGATTGTAAGGATCGCATACACCGTGACGATTCCGCAACAGGACGAAATCTCCACAAGATGGCAAACAATGCACACTACGCACGGAAAGCAACAGAACCCCGTATCGAGGTCGGCGAGTGCAAAATGAAAACGAATTTTCAACGTACATACATCATCATCGTCATACGCACGCATACAAAAATACGCTGAATTGGGGTTTTCAATTGCGTTTAAAGTGTCTGCAAACAGGAAAATATGTATTCCTACCCGTGCACAAAAGTCTGTCACGGTTTGTTGAAATAAATCTAAAGCGGGTTTCATTTGCAGCTCTTTTCGCCGCCTTTGTAGAGGAATGTGCTCGTAGCGTTCGTTGTGAGCTACGACTGAAGAACCGGGAAAGCGAAGATGATGCGGTATGCGATAAAACAATACAATATGAGTTGCATATTTGATGAGCAATGGTAAGGGATGTGATTTTTCTTGCTGCATAATACGTTTGATGTGTGAGCAAGATTGTGAGCGGTGAACCGATTTGGCAGGGAATGATGCTTTTTCCCTCTCCCTCAGCTTCAACATCTACAGCTTTCCTTCAAGAACCCTTAAATCCATGCTTCCAAAACATGGTATTATCCTTAAAAACAACGTTCCAAGAACACGATAGCAACAGTTTTAAAAAAGGCGCACAAGATTCTGAATCCTTTATGTCTGAAGTCGCTTTACTGTGGCATGGTTTGTTCGATCCTCAGCTTCAGTTTGGATCGTCAAACTGGAACAATACCAGTGCTATAGCCAACACTAAAGAAATCGCACTCTCTGGTTGGTTTGAGGCATGAGATATACCTTAAATATCCCTTCTCATTCTTACGAACAAGCTCGAACAAGCTCATTATGTGGAAGTTTCGATTTCAATGCAGGTTTAATTACTTACCCCCAGGTGGTCAAGATCACTTGATCGATGAGGTTTTGGAAGCTTTCCGAATTTTCTAATTCTCTTTAGGGCGTCACCCCTAACCTTGGAGCATTTCATCGAATCGACACAGACACACAGTCTATTTTTTGCTCCCATGTAAACCAGGATCATTGGAACGGTGAATTCGGCGAATGGTTGGGGTGCTGATGCGTTCCCAAAGTAGGCCAGTCCCAGTGTGTATTGGGCTGTGTGTTTGTGCACAAGAGCGATAAGTGAGGTTTGTTTTGGTGCGAAAATCTTCAAGAATGTTTTCCCGGGTAATGACTATAATTACTCGCGTTTGTCTTACGCAGCGATGTTGGATGTGTTTACTGATATAACAAAAAAAAGAAAAGAAAAGCTTCTTCAATCGTAACAATCCGGACTTACGTAAGCTCCAAAATATATTTTAATTCCGTCGGCTCGAGCAAAAGCGTGCCGGTTTTCGATGGTAAGGATATTGGAGTTGTTGGAAGACTGTTTCAGAATTTTGCTTAGTGCTGCTCGAATTTTCCGTATGTCTTCAAACACAGGCTCGCAAAGCCCGCAATTAAAATAGAATAAACCGTACAATGCGTGGTGCTTCAAATATTCAAAATGAACCTCCGTAATAGGTGGATGAGGATACAGGATAACAAACCAATTTCCCGGCGACGTTATGTAGCCGAAACGGTTTTTCTGTTTCTTGTGAAATTGTTTTCCGATTAAATGGTGAATGGGGTGCGCCTTGAAATTGAGTTAAAAATCTCTTTCCGTTCATCGAAGAAAATAGCTGTGGATTGGCGGTGGTTTTCTGTTTCTTCGTGTGTGTGTGTGTGTGTGTGTGTGTTTTATTTTTGTTTCATAATTTTCATGTCCTTATTTTTAGCATACGCCCCTGCAGGGTAACAACCAGTAACATGCGACACAAACTTTTGTTTTGGTACGCTAGCAAGCCAGCAACACAAAGCCCTTGTGAACACGGGTAACAGGCGAAATGAAAATGAAACACGCAAATAAATACACACTACCGGAGGACCTTTACCCTTCAAGCAGAGGTGCAAACGGAACAGG
>AXCM01007148.1:0-13978 GCA_000473375.1 Anopheles culicifacies
ATGAATGTGAACACTCGCACACACACATTATTATAACCGTACCTCAAACTTGCAAACTTTGTCTCTATTTATTAAGCTCACATGTATAGTATCCCGTCTTTGGATTTTGTCTTGGTAAAAAAAAAGAATTAGGGATTATCAAAGCGGAATTTGTCACGACAGCAATGATTTTGCTAAGGTCTTGATCTAGTTTTGTCGTTAACGACAAGGACCTAAGGAGGGGATCCTCTATGGACCTAAAGGGGCGCCCTGGAGCTTTGGAATGGACAAAATTGTATAAAATAAGGCCGAAATGCATGAAGCGAGTCCTACGCGGTACTCTAAAATAAGTTTGAAATGGCCTGGTCGTGATCCAATACGACTTTGACCGTACAATATGTATGAAATCTGGCAGTTTTGGTCGTAAGATCTAATCAGCCAACGGAATTTGTCTGTCAGATCTCATACAAAAATTTGGATAATCGAACAGCAAAATCGTATAGGATTCAACAAAGACTCCAGCTTACACCACATAGTGGACTCAAATCTTGCCGGATAAGCAGATAATATGAATAATGGGTTCGTGGTTTTCTGATAAATATTGTGTATGGTAGGAGGGGTTGGAAGTTCACTTTTTACTATTCTATTTTGGATTATTAGGGGAAAACATATAATATTTCTAAGAGCTTGAGTAACTCGTATCATTTTTTAATAGACCCTTAATTTTGGAGGACTTTGCTTTTGCATTCAATAGATCAAATTTACCTTCATTTTTTTTTTAGCTGTCATTTTTAGCTGAACTTTCATTCGAACTGTTAAGAAGTACTCGCATAATCGACGGTCTACTTTAATATTAAGTACTTGCAAACAGCTCCTCCTATCATGCATTATACACAAACAATTTTCCGAAAATCCCAATCTACTCATTACTCCTCAATCTACTACCCAATATTAAGAGTCCGAATTAAGATGGTTAATAAATTAGCCAAAATTTTATGTTTTGAGCTATATTATTTAAAAAATAGTCCTTGGCTCTTCTTTTTTTTACTTGGCGTAACGACCTATTCAGTCATGCAGGACATATATTGGCGTACGAGACTTATTGATGCAACGAGTGTTGTTAGAAAGTCAATCCTCACTAAGAGTGAACGGTTCGGGTGGGATTTGAACTTTGGTCCAGCCGTTTGAATACCGGCGTCACGGTCGCCTCGGCAAACAGATCTGCCTGAACTTTGTCTGTGTACTGCTGTAATGAGCTGCAGTACAATATACCTAAATGCTAGCTTATTTAATTCACTATCAAAGAGCAGGCGAGTTTTCGGATCAATTCTTTGTTTACTATTTGTGATGGTAACGGCACCTGAAGCGGGTCTCTGAAACGGTAGAACCAGTTACAAACGATTTTCAGTGATAGACGATGCTTCTTTATGGTAAGATAAAACAATAAAAAATGGCCTAACTAAAACTATTAGACTGTAGAGATACATTAAAGAAGCATAATTTGCCCAACAATTTGACTAGATGTTCAAAGATTCAACGAAATGTAGTTTGTTCGAATGTAATTTACACCTTCAGAAAGTTTGTGACTGGTATAGAAATGTATGGACATCATGGATCACAAAAAAGGTGAAAAACTCTTGCTTGATTTAAGGATCTTTCCGGTCATCTCGGCCATTAATTGAATTTCTGTATATATTGAAACCAAGTAGTTGGATTATCAGTCAAATAGATTAGATGCCTGGTCAAAGCCGCCTGAAGTCTATTTTGCATGTGCCATCGGAACGCTTCAAGAAATAAAAAAAAATACTTTGTGTTTTTTAATTTGAGCGTAGGTTTCATCATCCGATGTTATTATTGTCCGGCATTAGACCACTAGTATTTGAGAATAGCTTGCTGGAATAGTTGGAGAGATATGTAACAATGATATTCTGCCAAGATGTGGAGAATGAAAATTACGAAACTTTTTGAAAACTGAAAACTTTTTTTTCATTTTTATTCTTTCCTTTTTTTGTATTTTTATTTTAACGCACCCTATTCAATATTTTTTCGCATAAACTAAATAGTTTAAATGGCTCTCGAATAATTTAATTATGATGTTAGCAATACGAATACGAAAAATCAAAATCTTTCTTTCAATAAAATGATAATATAATATATCATGTTCCAGATGTAGCGTGCATCTTGAAAGCTGCTTATGCTACAAACTTCGTTAAATGAGTATCGGTCAATACGTACGTCTAAATGTCGTTATTGAAGAATTTGACGTATATTCAAGCTGGTTTCCGTATTACAGCCAGATATGTGGAGACAGGAAGGCTGTCGAAACATAAATAGTCTTTGTGGAAACACTATGAAATAAATTATATTTTATTGTTACGTGTAGTTACATTTTCGATTATTACCGCATTCGCTAGTATTTTTTTTTAATTTAGAGAATGATAGAGCTAACTTATTCTCTTGATAATAAAAAAAAATTTGATCGTACCACTTCAAAAATCGTTAAATCGTTAATTTGGATAGTTTAATATAATGTTTCACAAAGTAAATCGTAGGACATAATAACAACTCAGGGTTTCTATTAATTAACAAATAGTGTAAACACTGTATGGCCAAAATGCGTTATATTTCTTTGTGGCGCGAAAGATGTACTAAACTTATACATCTTTGACTAAATTATTCGATCAAATGATACTTATATTACTTTTGATAAATATAAAAATAAATTAATTGTAAATAAATTAATATAGATATAAATGAATAAGCAATAAAATAAATAAATAAAGAAATGAGTTAGCTAAATAAAATTATTATTTTTTTTACAGATATCTTGATGCTGATAAACAACACGGCATAATAAAAATGGAACAGCAACAGTCGAATGAAACGATTAAAAATATACTGAAACCCTGGACCAAAGAGCCGTTGACAAAATGTTGGGATTGGTGCAGCCCAATGCTCGATGGAGAGTCTCTTAATAATCTATTCAAGTGTATGGGAAGTTATTGTAGCTTCAATACGAACGATTCCAGTGTCATGATATGCCATCTACAAGAACACGAAGATGCGGTTGACATTTTGAAATGTGCTTATTGTGTTGGCTCGTTCAATGATATCGCTGAACTAATCACCCACGTTAAAAAAGAACACGGACATTGTCGATATCAATGCAGTTATTGTTTTTATCGTTCACTAGACGCTGCAAACGTTTTCAATCACCAAAAAATATATCACAAAGAAGACAGGTGTTCTGAAAAATCTATCATTGAGCTAGCAAAACATCATGAAATACCTAGAGTTGATTATATGAGCGCGGCTGTTCGAGGAAAAGTCCGCCAAAAGGTCGTGAAATGCACTGGTATGTAAAAAATATAATATTGTATTGAACAGCCATCAACAATCACTAATCGACACTATTCTGATTTCTTGCGATAGTATGTCAACAACAATTTCTTGCTATATCAGCTTACATGCAACATGTAAAGACGGTGCACTATGGAACAGTTGTATCATGTTGCTGGTGTTCAAAGGAAATCATGAAGGATAATGCTGCTGCACATTTGCTTACTCATTATATAGGAACGTATGAATGTCTTTATTGCGACTATGCCTGCAACATTAAACAAATGATGCAAAGGCATCTGGGCAATGTACATGCAAGTAAACCAATGTTTTGTTCCAAAAGGCGCGAAATAACGGTATGAAATTCACAACACAATCTGTATTAAACTGTTATAATAAACTTTTTTTTTTATTTATGTTTTACAGGATGCACATCTGCCGCAAAACAAATATTTATTAGATCTACGAGACACAGTTCCTGCTGAATGTTTGAAATCTTTGGAAGCAGTTCCAAGAACAACCATTACCATAAACGATAAAATCTCTAAAACAAGCATTGCTGAAAAACATGGCTCAGGTGAAAAAATGCTAGTTCCAAAAATTGCTAATATTCAAGGTGGAATTAATGTTAATGACAATGGAGTAATCTTGGCTGCCAAACAAACATTGCCGAGAACATCAGGCTTTAGAAAATTATCATTTTCAAATGAGGAAATACGCATTGGTCCTAACAGCAAAGTTTTCGTGAAACGAGCGGCACGTTCGACTATAGGTAATGCGGTTAAGCGACCCAGGATGGATCCTACTATGCTAAAATTATTTGCAAATTCTAATATTACCTTAACGAAAACTTCAAACGCAATACGATCTGACGATCGATCATTATCAACATCCAGTAATGTTCCATCAACCTATGAAACACAATGTTTCATTAACACCGTTTTGCCTAAAACTGATGGAAATTCTAGGGATAGTGGCAACATAAAGTGTAAAACTTATATGACCCTTAGTGAGGCTATGTCTCCCAAAGCTTTGAGTATAGTAGCCGACAACAGCTCTGAAAGTTCTGATCTTACGGAACAAATCGCGACCTCTGTAGAATGCGAACAATCTGATTCTTTCAGTTATCGCTACAATGTTACTGAAACGGGGAGAAAAACCAACCCAATCAGTTTTCGGTTGACGGAGTTTCATTCTAAAATTGACGTATATTTTCGAAATTTGAGCATATGTTTGAGCAAAACAAAGATAACACCACTGGATATAAATGTATGCGGTATAGGCGCTTGTGCACATCGTTTCGAAAATCATGACGCACTATTTCAACACATGAAACTTCGTCATGGTGTAATATCATTGGAAACACCTCTAACAATAGTATGTAGCCACTGTGCTCTTCAAGTGAATACCATAAGCAATTACCTGTATCATCTTTCGGTTCATAGTCTCAACCAGTATGTCTGTTTCCAGTGCTGCTATAAACATTTTCTTCTACCAACTGTTGTCACACATATGAACGTAGAACACGGTTGCAATTCGGTACAGCTTTCTTATGCACATCCCATAAGAAGAGATTTACTATCTGACATTATTATTGTAATGCCGGGTGCAATTACAGAAGATGAGAAGTTAAAATGCATCAATGAAACCATACAACTAGGGGAACAGCTCATGCAAAAAAGTATTTCCATAAACAAAGGAATGTTGCGATCAGTTCCGGCAAAACATAATATTACCTTAATGGAACCTAGAAATAACAGGCGATATCCTAAACAATCAGACTATAGCCTATTATATAAATGTGGACTCTGTCATGCCGTTGAAACCAACAAACTATCGTTTCAAAATCACCTGATAGAAGAATGTCCAAACAAAAACAACAATTTCTACTTGTGTGCTCATTGCAACAACATTTACAAAAATTGGACCAAAAACCCGGAAAAAATTTTCGAACACCTTTATTATCATGGCGAAAATTTGTATGCATGTGGAGCCTGTCCGTATTACCACTTTTTGTTTGAAAATGTAGCAATGCATATTAAGACGGCGTTACATCCTGCTAAGTGCGAGATAAATGTGTTACGGGAAGCAGCGGATCAATGGGAATGCAACGTGTGTCAATTGAAATCGCCCTTCAGACAAATTATCATGGAGCACATGCAAAACGCTCACGATTTGCCGGGAGAACGTTTCATGTGTTCATTGTGCAACTATCGAACGTCAGCAAAAGATGATAGTATTACGCATTTCAAGCAAAACCATCCAAACCAGGACGTGGTAATGATAGAAATGTATCACCAGACAGAAATAGAAAACTCTTCAAATAATGAAGATACGGATTCTGATGCTTCTAGTGATGTACAAATCATAGACAATGTCATAGAGTCCTTTTCAATATCTTCGTCAAGTGATCACATGGAAAACGAAGAAGATAGGCTGGCAGACTTTGAAAAAGGGATGGAAGAAAGCAATGATCAGACATTACTTCGTACTTGCCCGGTGTTAAGAGAACACAATTATTCCAAAGTAGAGAGTAACGAAAAAACTGAGCACATTAATGCGACGGTGAAAATTGAAAAGAGTAATACTTCAACGAACAGCACACCTCAGTATGAAAGTACTAATGAAAATGTAACGATTCAGGGTAACCAACCATGCATGAATAGTTCCGTTGATGCTCCCATTGAAGATAGATCTCCTGCTTTAGCAGAAACCCACAAAGTGCTCAACAATGCTGAACTTCGGGATGATGGGGCTAATGTCACAGAACAAGAACTACAACAAAGCTTATCCCCAAGCACGGTAATGAATGGTTTGTCCATGGAACGCCGTGCATCCAAGCGAGTTGCTGTAAAAAAAGATGTAACATGCCGTTGGAATGATTGTACCAAATATGGTTGCATCTTTTGCGACAACAGTTTTGAGCACTACAAGTCATTGCACATGCATTCTCGAATCGTGCATGGTACCATGAGCAAAAATTTCCTATGCGATACGAACACCGACTCCAGCCAAGTGGTTGGATCCTTTACAGGATTTCGGTTGTTTAGTATTGCGCGTTGCTTTTACTGCGATAAGCAAGATACGTGTTCAGCGCTCAGGATGCATCACGATAAAAAGCATGAAGGGAAAACATTCATTTGTCTGGACTATTGGAATGCCTTCAAATGCGGTCTTTGTGCATATCTTAACGGATCTGGCAATGAGAAGGATTTCAGCAACCATTTCCAACAGTATCATACGAGTTGCAAAAATGATCTTACGCCATTTGATCACATTGACGACACATTCATTCAATGGGCAATATCGCTAGGAAAGAAACTCAACGTGCCAAACAATGATGAAGTCAAAATAATAAAATACATTTGTGGTACGTGTTCTGAAAAGTGCGAAGACGAATTGGGTATGGGTATGCATGTAGCAACGCATATTTTAAAATTCGAATGCGATTACTGTAGTTCAAGCTTTAAGGAGTTAAGAATACTGTATGAACATGTGCTAACTTTCCATCGTAAAGAAGATTATGTAGCGCCGCCAAATGCCCCAACACTATCCGACCAACAGTTACTTGATGTTCAAATGTGTTTCATCAATGGGTTCATTTTATCAAAACGAGAGGCACAATTTACGAGCTATGGATCGTTTCAGGCATTAGAAGAAGGCTATCAAAAATACTATGAATATCAGACTAAAGCATTAGAAAACTATAAAGATTTGTTGTCGAACCCCTTTTCAACATCAAGCACGGGAGAACACCTTTCTTGCAAATCTTTCCTCCTTGATCAAAAGCGTTATCCAGTCCTTAAGCTAGTGCCTGTAGATGTAAAAACTGTAGAAGAGCCATAACCATTGTATGATTAAATGTTTGAACTATTTTATTGTATGGGGGATAAGTTTGACTCGAATCTGTCGAATTAGTCAAGACTTAGCTCGCAAATATTTTATGCTATCATGCCTAGGTGCATAATGTTGGTAACTTTTATAATATTAGAGTACGGTGATACCGGGCGAAGAAAATAAGATAACCTTTTGTTTAGATTATGAATTATAAATGTTATAATGAGATTGTAAAATAAAAAATATTGGAAACAAAAATATGGTTAACTACCCATTATGCCTACAACATGATACTAATCGATGCAAGAGAATGGATTGGTTCCGCCAGATTGTTTGTGGTTTAAAGTGGTTTTGAAGTCTTTCCAAAATATGCACAAGTGGTAACAAATCGCATATAAGTCATTTACCTGTAGCAGTACTTGAGTATCGAGCAATAGGTCAAAATAAATATCGTAAGAGACTTTTTTTTTTTAATTCATTAAGAACGGCCAGGCCGTATTGCTTATAAACTTAACTTAAAATTAAACATAATAGATAATGCAATTCACATTGGTTTAGAGACATTTCCTTCTCCAAACCGTGAAAGGGCACCTTATCCCGGGTGTACTCGGTTGATCGTAAGAGACTTATGCCAAATACAACTTAAATGCTTGTTACTCCACGAAAACTACACGTAATGCATAACAGAGCTACTCCATTCGTTTTTTTTCCAACAGCCCAAATAAAAATTAAATCTGTTCTACAATTCCTTTCTAACTAAAACCTAATTGTTCTTCAATTGTACGACCTGTTATGTGAATCATGTCGAATCTGTACAGCAAATTATATAATTTATTTCGAATTTAGACTACAATACGATATTGGCATACGGTGATTATATAGAGAACGTCGGATTACGGCTCTCATCCGCAGGAACAAGATGTTGGAGTAAGCAGCAGAATACCTTGGGCTGGGGATAAATAAAACAAAAATCAAAACAATGGTGGCACTAGCAGCGGCCCTGCTCAAAACCGCTGTCCGACGAATGGGTGAAATGATCTATTGATTTTTTTTCAATTGAATCCCTACGGGGCTAGAGTTTGTAAAATTTCTATAAAAGTATTATACAAATCAAGTATTATACAAATTATGATCTACGGAAAAATGAGCTTTGAGTTAACATTAATATTAATTAAGGGTTGTTAAACTTGTTTATGGAATAGGATAAACATGGGTTAACCTCTTCTATGTTTTATGTATTAAATTTGCTTGTAATACAGTTGCTGCAATTTCCAATTAAGCATCTGATTATTTTGTGATGAGAAAAGATCATCCTTTGCATTGTATGCTACTTAAAACCACCAATACCTTAACATTTGCATCTTGCATTTAGTGCAAGATAGTTTGTCTCCTAACAGAGGATTGAGAAGAACACAACTTTTGTTCTTTTCAAGTAAACAATAAATCAATTCAAAGATTACGATGAGAAACCTCAGAATAAATTTCCACAACATTATTTACAATACTTACAGCTACAGTTTAAATTCGTCCTCTTGGCTCTAAATAACTTGGTTAATCTTACCTTGCAATTCTTTCGCGACTTAATGGTAAGATTTACTGATGGAGAGTCTTATTCGTTAGATTGTGGTACCCATATTGAGGTGAAGTTCATGTTTATTTATAACCAAGTTATATATTTTTTATCGTAAATCGTATAGTTTTTCTTAAATGCGTTAGACGCCTCAACGATTTCGACGATAGTACCAACACATTTTCCTTTCGCCTAAAGATTGATCCATTTAGATCTTAAAAGAAGGGATCGATTTTAGAACGTGAAGCGGGAGTTCGGCCCAACAGATTGAGCGCCGATGCACTCACCATAAACTCGGGCACGTTCGGGAAAATGAGTGTCCGTTGGCCGCTGTCATGATGGTTTAATTTTTTTACGTTTAAAGGGTTTTTACGGTTGTAAAGAAATAAATTTTCAAACATCCTAACAAAAGCAGACCAAAACCACGAAAATATAATTCTACTGTACACAAACTACAGGTTTTAGTTTAATCATATTTACGAACGAACTTTCAAATCTACAAATCGTTCGCGTGTCTTTTAACGTACACGATGGAGCACTCAGAATCACTCGTGCACGTTCGCTGAATTGAGTGCTGTTGTGGAAATTGGGTGCCAGATATAACGTTCAGTGCGGACAGTCGTTTTCCCATTGTCAACGAAACCGGTTCCACTAGCACCTAGCTGCGTTTGCGTTCGATCCCAACCAGTCGAGGCGTGCGTCCAAGTTCGTTGCACGCTATGGTAACGAATGTACCGTCTGACTGAATATTCGAACAACTGAATGTGCTGCATATTCGCATAGCGTTGTCGAGTGCATTCCTTCCGGATGATTGTGAAGCGGTGTGATAGCCAGTAGAGGCAACCGATAAAGATAGCGCTCGCTTGGTGTATTGAATCGGAATTGGAAGAGGAATTTTCGATTACGTGGATGTAACACACGGCGGTGGTGCTTCCGTACAATCGTGCGTTAGCATTAAAGTTGCAACGGCCGTTAGTGAGGCGTTTCGCATTCCAGCATAACAGCAGTTGAAGGAATTTGTGGTGCATGCTGACCATTACTACCGGTGCAGACAGTGTTTGGTGCAACGCAGAAAACAAAACACTGTATCATCCCCGTCCGCGAAGGATTCACCCGGTCGCTTCCCTTAACCGCACACACAATGTACGGTAATTGACCGTTATCGAAGGTCCCGTCGGGATCGTTGCGCGAAACGTGTTTGTTTGTGTGTATGTGTGTGAGTGTGTCTGTGTACTGGAAGATACATGTGGCGTTGGGTCGTTTACGTTATTTTTTTTTCTCCTCATCTGTGCGTATATGTTGTGAACGGAAAATGAAGAGATAATTAGCAAGTGCGCTGCAGCTGCAACGCGAACAAACCATTCGTCCGCCACCTACGCCTTGAGCGAGTTTTGTGATGTTGCCACCGGGTACCGGGTCACTGGTGGCCGGCTTCCATCGTCTGTAACGGCCATTTCGTGATCGTTGGCCGTGCGAACCGTGGCACCACAGGAATAAAAATAAACACTAAACGAGCCGTGGGGATGCAGTTCGGATGGAATTGCACTACCGAGGAAGAGTGCACGCGATGGAAAAGCGCCAGTGATGCGGGTGGAAAGTGAAAAGGCAACCAACACCCCAACAGTAAGTGTAGAAAGTGTAGTGGGAAATTGAGGGACTCGGGAAAAGAAACGGAAGGAAGGAACGAAAAAAAAAACAGAAACAACAACAACAAGCGCAATAACACACATAAATAGCCATCACGGGAGTATTCTTGCAAAATATTTACGATGTGTGCCGGCGATGGAAAATTTATGAGTTTTTAACGATAGCAGCATATTTTTCTGCCAAGTCTGCGCGCCTAATCGTTTGTGATCGTGCTTCACGGTTCGCTGGCTGGGTGGTACTTTCCCTGGAGTTTTCCAGGCTGTTGGGGAGGAACGATCGTTAGAAGTAATCGTGAAGGGAGGACACAAAGACACTAGGAAGCCAGTGTTTTTGCTCACATCCTAAAACTTGGCGCTGCTTGTCGTATCATATCGGAAGAAATTCCAATTTGCAATCGGTATCAGCCAGAAGAAACGCGAAATTAAATCGAAACGATACCAGCCTGAATGTTTGGGAGGAGAAAATATGTGTATATGTATGTACATGAAGGGTCGCGGGGTTCAATGCAGGAGGGTGTTCCGAGGCCTCGAAACAAAGTGACTTCCGAAACGAGAGTACACGGGAAGCGGCAGTGCTTCTCGGGAGTGAATCGGAAAAAGATATTTTCGCAACGGCAGGCAAACTCCGTTGCTACGCAGCCTTCGGCGAAAGTCACGATATCCTCGCTGGCGCGCGTTAACATTCCAAAAGTCCTTTTGTTATGCCAAGCCCGGCCACACTCGAAGCGGCAAGCTCGTCGGTGACGGTAGTGTGGCTGCCACGATTTCCAATTTGATCGATAAGAATACTTCGACGGAAAAGTTATAAAAGCCATCTGGGAGGTAACCATACCGCTCACCATTCACTACCCCTTTCCTTCCCTATTCTCCTCGTCCCTTCTTTTTTACCGGATACCGGTTGTCATCGCCATTAGGCAGCCATAAATCGGTGAAATCCGTTCACCACGGGAAGTGAAGGTACGGTGCTGGAGGGAACATACACTCACGCAGACACAGACAAAAGGCAAGGACAAACTGGCGCTACTGGTGCTACAGGTGTGTCGCCGTAACGCACGTCCCAACAAATGTACACATGGTTGTGGTGTGTCATATTGTGGCCGCTTTCGGCAGACGGTGGCTTAAAAATAAGTGAGCAATTTTGAGTGGCCGACTGTGGCAGTAGGCAAGCTTGCTTTTACCGTAGATGAAGATCGTCAAAGATATGCGAGTGATAATCTTTGTGCATTATGTTGAGTTGATTGAGCACTACGGATGTGGATATTAACACAGGTACGGTGTTCGGTGCGTTTTGGTCTTGCAGGGAGCCTAACGAGGGGCTGGGTATTAAATGTGCTTGATGAGCACTTATTTGAGTTGCTTATAATGTCACCATTTGAAGTGTAGAATATACGGTCTTTCTGACATAATGATCAGAGACTAACTTTGTAAGAATAAAAATGTTTTACAGGTTCCATTCTATCTAAGATGATTTTAGTTCTCATTGAACATTTATTCTATTTGAAGATATGCAATCAATTAAATTTTAGCGCAAAGAACCTTAAAGAAACGGGCGATGTAGCTGGTAGCGGTGTCAGCGGTATTATTTCACATGTTAATACATGC
Organism: Anopheles culicifacies; assembly: GCA_000473375.1. Lineage (NCBI taxonomy): Eukaryota > Metazoa > Arthropoda > Insecta > Diptera > Culicidae > Anopheles > Anopheles culicifacies. Next base: position 11,974 of record AXCM01007148.1, read on the forward strand.
ATCTAAATTACATCCTGACAGAATAAAGAAATGTGAAATGTAGTTTTGTTCGTGAAGAACGACCAGACTTTATTACTTATAAGTAAATAGCTTACACTTAAACTTAATCTAGAATACAATTCACATTGGTTGGAAGATATTTCCTTCGACAAATCGTGACAATATACCTTATCCCAAAGTACCTGAGTTAAAATGTAAACAATTTTTCTCCTTCTTCTTCTTGGTTTAACGACCCATTTGGGTCCGGTCACATAATGGGTGTCCTCATTATAGCTGGGAACGGTATAGATGGGGTTAAGTCCTCATTCTTGCCGTGTGAAGACTGGTGCCGCTTTCGCCTCTGCCATCGGTCCACCAAACTATTATTGAGATAAAAATAAATTGAGCTTGTTTAACAAACCTTCTTCATTGTTCAAGCTAAATTCTCTCAGACGTTGGGTCAGCGAACGGAAATGACGGAATTCCTTCGATGCAATGGGTGAATTGTACGGCTTATGGCCATCAGTTGACCAATAGTTTGTTGTATGAAGAAAAAAATCAAAATAACATTGAACATGTTACTTTTATTTGTGCAAAAACTACTAGGCGCCTCCATGATAATTAATGAAGATTAATAGTTGAATGTGGAAGGTCAAGGTTCATGCTAAGTCTCAATCCTATTTTCGCATGCCTGACGAACTAACGAACTATTCGGTCGTGCCAGCCACACAATAATAATAATTACTGGTCCTTGGTCCCAAAAGGATTTGATCCACGATCCTGCCGTATGAAGATCGGTCTCGCCATGGTCTCATGGTCATAGGAGCCACTTGCCCTACTCTGAACATTAATAAATTTAAAATGAAGCACATAAGTCAGCTATCAGTCAGTTCTGCTAATAATTATTATTGAATTTTAATTCAATAATTTGAAAAGCTGATATTTTTACGTTTACAAGGAACCAAGAAAGTATTTTTAAACGAAAGTAAAAAAAAGTTTTTAGGTAATCAATAACTTTACTAATCACTAAAACCATAAAATGTATCATCATTCTCAACAGAAGTGATGAAAGGTTCCTAGCTCCAAATTAGCTTGGTAAGGAGCATGTTAATTATTTTAGGCCATATTATTATTAGTTATTAGAATTAGTTGAGTTACAAATTTAATACCAAAAGTTATTTCAAATTAAATGTGACAGTGAAAATAACACCAGTTAATTTCTTGCAAAACTTAATTTCTTGGAGGTTGTAGATGCAGAAATTCATGTAAAAGAGAATCCCTTTATATTTAGCAAAAGTGTTTAATACACACAAGGGGCAAAGTATGTTTCTTATATGCAGAAAACTACAGAAGCAATGTTTTAGGGCATTTTAATTTAACATAGTAGTTTTTTTATATTGAGTGGTCTGGCGAGAAAATGGCATCAGCACCAATCTTTTAAACCACGGACCGGGACAAAAATTCCATCCGGAACGTTCCCTCGAAGCAAGGACTGACTATCCGGTTGCGTGGTTAAAATTAAGTAAAAAAAAAATATTACTAAAATTCTATTTCTTTTATTGTGTGTTGACCTGTTGGAACAGATTAGTTGTACCGCTATTAAAAACAACAAAAGAATGTGTTAACCACGAACCCAAGGTGAAAGCTTTTGCTCGCTTCGTTAAAAAATCATCAACTACCAGGCGGCTCCATCAGCTTGATGTGAAAGATGTCCAACGTTGTTTGGCTCTTTTGCTAACGATCACAAATCTCAACGGCAAGGTACAAAGGTGCTACGGGGGGGAAATTGTTTAGATTTTCATCACACACACACACACAATGACGCGCGTTTTAAAACACAGACTCATATACATATTTTTTAGCCTTCTTTTTCCGTTGTTTTCCTACTTGTCCAACCAGGTTCCATTTGCATTTTTTGTTCTCGTGCTTGCTGGCAAGGTTGGCCAAGATGGGCATGATGCTGAAAAGTTGAAAAGAATATCACAGACCGATTTTACCTTTTAAGATGTTCTGCTTTGACTGACGC
>AXCM01007151.1:0-14074 GCA_000473375.1 Anopheles culicifacies
GTTTGCTCTATGGAGTTTCAGTACAAATTTTTCTTTACACGAAAATGTGTTTGTTTTTTAATCAATTTAAGTCTTTAACTCGTTAAGGAATATTGCTTAGCGATGGGTGCACACAAATTGAAACAACGAAGCGGGTAAGCTATTCATACGCTATGGCTCCAATATAGGGACCATTATTAAATTATCCAGGGTTAAGTGAAATTAGCGAAATGCCAATCGTGCAGAAGCTACTGCATACCGCCATCAGTTCTCACTAATAAACATGTGTTCTTTATTTTGCTTTTGCAGCGACGGGCAGGCGATCCTTGCTGTCCAAACTCCTACGGTAAGCAAAACGGAAAATCGTTTCTGTTACGGATTCTCCACATTCCTTTTATTTTCTTGTTTTGGTTTCTCTTCTGCGCTTTCCCCCCCCAAAAAAAAAAACCTCCCGTCCTTGTGCGTCCTGTGCAAATTGTTGCGGTTGTACAAAAGGAAGCGCCCCCTTTTTTTCGTATCCATTTGGCTCATTCTCAGTTCGGTTGGGTTTGTGAAGTGAAAAGCGTAAACCGAAAAAAGGATTCCACTGAATAAATGCAACATTCAAAAACCAATCTACAGAATGTACCGATCCTAGTGGAAACCGTTTTACCAACCGTTGTTGGTTGCCCCGACTACACTGGTTCGGGTTCGTTGTTGGTGTCGGGTCAGCATCATCAGCCCTTAATTATTAAAATTAAATTTAATGAAAGGAATCATTTCTATTTGAATATTTCGTTTCCAGCTTTTCCCCGTGCTGTGCCGGTTTTCATTCTCCATTCATTGAGGGGTGGATAGATTTGAAATGCAAAGAAGAAACAATAACTGTAGCGCATAAGGTTTTCGAGAATTACAGCAAATGCAAGTAGAACATCTTTTTTTTCTCAAAGGATATTTAAATGAAGAAAGCAAAACAAAAAGGTTTGAGATATGGCTAGACTCTTTCTAAAGATTACAAACAAAAGGCTAACCTTTTGTTGGATCTAGTGTATTTCTTAATCTTAGTTTGTAGGTTGAGTAAGGAAAAAAGTTAGGTTATGAAAACATGGAATGGACATTAAATTAATTGATCTTCTCCTGACAGCACAGGGTCATAGAGGACCATTTTGATTCGAAAAGGCGCGTTCTGTTGCGAACGATCTTTACAGGGTAGAATATAATGATGATGATGATGGTGATGCTGATGCGACCCCGCATCAATGGCTCTTATCGGTTATTTCATTTCCGCTGGTAGTTGCCAGCGACATTGTGGCCAAGGTTCTCTCATCAATCTTTCTACTTCTCTAAAAACGGACACCTAGATTGCACATTGTGGGTTTTTCTTTATTCTGTAGTTCGCGGTCATGTTCCTCGTGATACAGTATTAATGTAAGAAAAGTGACACCGATAATTGAATTCTTCAAATTTCCGGACCGACGCGCTTCAATTTCCCAAACTTTTATCATCTTCGCTTTTGTCGTCTAGTGCACCAAGATGTGGAACAAATAACAGCGTTTTCATAGAGAAGATCGGTTATTTTTTCTGAATATTGCACCATGCCAGATATTGCTCATTGCTTGGTATAAGTTTTTTTTGTATGCTTGTCTACTTCTTTGTCGTCTATCAGTCATTCATCGTTAGCAAGTTCTTAAGCTCCTCTTTTTTGCCAAAGGACTCTTTTTCACATGGCAAATTGCGTGGACGATGGCAAAGCAACAAAAAAACGGAAAACGATAAACATGGGTAATAAGTAGATTGCAATTCTTAGATCGAGGCCCCCAAAAGGATTCCGCTTCGTATGTTCCCTCCTGTTATTTGTGTGAATTACTGTTTAAAACACATTTTTGCTGAAAATACATACACCCAAGGAGTTGATTTTATTTAAAGCTTCTACAGGACGATTCCTACAGGTAGATATGATCAGCCAGCACCAGGACGACTTTCCGGTTACGGTTCCGGAGAATGAATGTCGTGTCGCAGAACCATTTATCAGGTTGAGCGTCTACGAGTGGGACAGGCGACCGTAACCGATCGGCATTGGCGTGACTCCACCGAATTTGACAGAGCAAAACGCAAAAGTTTAATTGAGAAAGTTGTTGTTATTTGCTGAAGCGTCAATAGATTGTGAAGCGGCCAAACGGAAGATTGTGCACGAGTGCAATTGTGGTATTTTGTTTACTATTACACCCGATATACATTACAAAAGATGAATGCACTTGCAATAGTCAACTACCAATCGTTCGGGATTACTTTTATTCGGATGTCACATGTCACAGCTAATCCTACGGAATTGTACGACTATTTTGAAAAAATGAAGTCTTTCTAATTCCGTTTGGCTGTTACATCAGCATACAATAATGTTGAGAGGAACTAGTACAGGAGCATGTTTATTGGGAATGTCTGGGACATTTTTAATCCTTAGTTGCATGCTCTGTTTCTAGCGAATTTATTCCACATGAAGACTTCCATTGATCTGGTTTCGCTTCATCTACACAAAACGTATCAAAACTCTTAAGCTTCTGACTTCTAGTGGATTACCGTAGAATACCTTATACCTCCGACAATCCACTGTTCAACAGCTATTCCAAAGGATTCACATTTAATTTAAGGCTCGAGTGCTTTCATTTGCTTTCCCCGGCTCCGATTGTAACAGATCCACTGTCAATGAGGCATGGCGGAAGAATTGGAACTGACATTAATTTAAACGGAGAAGCCACCGGTGTGCGGCAAGTTGTCTCTGTCCATGATTGTAGGCGTTAAGGAGCGTATTTCAAAACTCACTCTAGTCTTTGGGAACTGTTCATCCCTTTTCACTGTTTTACACAACCTCAAACCCAATCGGTTCGGGCTTCTCAAATCAACATTCATTTTGGGGTCAATTGAAATTAATTAAAATGCGATACAGTATTCTATTCTTCCCGGGAAAGTTTCGTCTTCCAAATGGAAAGATATGCTACAGGAGGGTATGGCTTCCAATGCAAAAAACTCGGTTTAGAGGTAACGTTATCAGAAACAATCCATCCTGTCAAAGCGATTCGTTTTTCCACTTACCATTTCGATTTTCGCTGTCTGCCGGTTTCATCTGGATCGGATGGTGCATCTGTGGAAGAAATAAAAGGAAAAAATAGAGTTACAAAAGTTACAGAAGTAACATGAATACGAGGGAATAGGAGAATCGGAACTACTGGGGCAGAATAGATACGCACTAGTCAGCAGCTTTGTTGAGACCGAGACGTGCAGCGTAATAGAGGCAAGCTCGCTAAATACCCTTAGCAGCATTAATTCGATTCGGATCGGACAGCGATGAAATTAGTCCCGAAACACCGCGCTACAAATGGATCCATTTATGTCTCCACTCTTCCAACCCTGGGCTTCCCGCCCGCCGCTGGGCCGCATAATTAGCGTAATGGACAATTTATGGAGTGAACAAGGCGCGTTTGCAAACATATAAATGGTGAATCAGATTACGTACCACGCAAACGACGGGCGTGTATGTTTGCTTGTGTACGGTGCACATAATTAGGAAATGATTAGAGAGTAAAGCCTTTTCCCGTATATTGATGGTTTGATGAGCGGTGCGAAATGATGAAATCATCATCACACAACAATTAGCACTAGTGCGCGCGTAGAAGAAACACTGCCGTTGGGGAAGAATTCAAACTGAATTTGGCAAGATCTAGACTATCCTTTACACACACCATTACCTTGGTAAAGGCTCGAATTAAAGATAACATACTGGGACTAGAACTGCCTGTTAGTGTATGTGCCTTAGTTTGTGTATCTGTTGAAGCTTATCCTTGCACCAGATCTGGTAGTATAAACAGGAAGATTGGAAAGGTGCTCCATCATCGAGTGAAAGCGGTAGAGCAAATATTTCCTTAATTAAAACTTTCTTTCAACAACCCCCCCTACCACCACCAGAGGAAGTTGAGATGAGCGGATGATGGTTGGTGGGTGGGTGTATTTGAGATGAAGCGTGTGTAGATGTAGTTATTCTTAAGTGGGAAACCCAAAACTTCCAACATCCTAACCTCCCAAAACTCTCCATCGTGAGAAGCACCCAGAGAACTGCAAAACACAACAATAAGTCACTACAGAGCACACACCATTGTTGTCTTCACAGCTCCTTGAGAACTGTGAGGTCCATTATGTCTTGCCCCAAACCTGGTACTCCCTGGTGCTCTCTGACGGTACAAGCACTGTTGGTGACTATTGGTAAGTGCTTTGCTTTTCAGACCCCTTGCAATAGTGGAAGAAGATTTTGGGAAGACATCTTAAGAAAATAGTCCTGTGCGGAGTTGCTTTGCGCTCCCAGTCCAAATATATCGCCCCTTCTTTCGCCAAGCGTGGAAGAAAGAAGGTGAGTTTATATACTAAGGAAATATAATTTTGACTTCGGGGTGAGTGGCGCATTGTTTGTGAAGTAGTCAGCACCCAACGGTGGTTATTTGACTTTAGCGTTTAAGCACTACACGAGGCGAAAGCACTTATAGTTTTCTAGGATATGCGGCGAAGAACAGGGACGGTTTGGTAGGTTTTTAAGCAGTTATGCTAACCGGGCGTCGAAGTAATTCGCAATGTAAATTTGTACTGATATCGTTTGTTCATCGGCGTGAAAAATGCATAGCGCTGGTATGGTAGTTGTTTCCACACATTGTCATGTAAAATTAAACGTTTAAAACTATTTACGGAGGTTTCAGATTACGAATGGATTTACATACTTAAAGGCATTTGAAGTTTGCACTCATAAGGCATAACTAAAGGGGTTGAGGTTTAAGTTAAATTAGTTGTTAGTGCAGTGCCATTATACAAGCGACATTAAGACAAGTTCAGCTCTCTCGAAAGGCAACCGAATCATGAAATAAGCTTGTCTACGTTCAATTTTCCTCATAACGTAGCACACAGTGCGTCGCTTGAACTCATGACACACATGAAATGGAATATGGCAGATTCTGAGCAAATTGGAATAATAATGCATTTGGGAGGCTTAACCCGCACAGTCGACAGTGTATACCTTACGCACGACACTGTCTTGGAAACGCATAAAGCATCCCGGAATCAGGTCGGTTCAGCTAGTATTCTATTTGGTGCCGTTGTGACGTTCATTATTTAGTACAGCCTACCAAGGCAGCAACTGAGCATCCGCTTGCTCTTAGAACGGTCTGCTAAAGATCGACCAATAATTTGTTTCCGCCTGCACGTGGCAGTTGAACGACAAGCAGCGGGAGTAGCCATAAGTAGACCAGCAGCCCGTAACGTACGTTAATAATACACCATAAACACATTATTATTCAATAATTGTGTTTTGCGCAAGACGGTCGTACAAGATCCTGCGAGCTTGGTTAGCTAGGCGAATCTCGAAACGTTAGCACAGAAGCCTCTTCTCATTAGGATAGTTAAACGATGGATGGTAAAGATAATATGGTGCTTAAGCAATGGTGTGCGTTGCTTTAGGTAGATGATGGAGTTACTAAATCCTGTTGACAATAAATAATGTTAAATTTTACAAAGAGTGTTCAAACGCCCTAAAGGAAATTTTAATTACATAAAGCACTTTGTCATTGTCATTAAAAAACAAGAAATCTTTTAAATTTCGCACACCACCATGCACGGCACGTTCCATCTAGATTGGTTTCTGGCCATCGTTTTCAGTTACTCCCGACATACCGCGTTGCAATAAATTTGATGGAATTGAGACACCACCGAAAACGGGCAGAGGAAGGCTATCGTTTAAACTGATCGCTTAACGAGGTTTACATTTCTTTTATTGGCATCCTGTCGCGCAGGACATTCCGTGACCGTGGGTTCAGAGGGCTAACGCTACGTTATGGCCCATTTTGCAGCGAAACATTTTCGATTTGAACCACGATCGATTGGGTAAATTCATTTCGCTCCTTTTGGTACCGCACACTCAACACGAACACACTAATCCCACAAAATACATACACACTTTAAAAAAAAAAAAACCCGAAACGAGGAACGTGCATCGCATCCACAATCCTGAGGACGAGTGAAAGTAGCTGTTGTCGCCACAGTAGGTCGTTAGAAGCAAAACTGTGGAAGAGATGCATTCTGAAATGATTCAATTAGAGGGTTTCGATGGCGGTAACGAACGATCGCCTGGAATCAGTCGTGTGTCGGATTCGTAGGCTGGCATTGGTTTTTTTGTTTTTCGGTTTTGCTTTGCGAAACGACACGAAATTTGAGCACCATCAGGCCCAGGACGTTGGACAACGGGATCATTGATGTGTGACCGATACACGGCCTCGAAAGCGTACATTTAAAATACGTCCATTTCGGTGATAGTGTGCCATGATTTAGGCACCAACCGATCATATGGGATGTCCTTTTCCACGGTGTTCTCCGGATCAACTCGTCCTAGCTGCCTAGTGCTCCGCAATTAGGTTCCGTTGGGGTGTGTGCACTGTATGCATTTGGCCACAGAAATACGCAAACACACAGAACGCAGCGGCACCTCTAATTGAGTTCGAACGCGCTAGCGCAGGCTATCGCGGTTCGCGTGACGATGTATACCTTCCTGGCACATTCTACACCGTAAACCACCCATTTCCGGTCAGTCAACGTCTTTATCGACGCTAAACTGCATCATCATCATCATCATCATCATCAGCGTCACCATCGTCAGGTTGGGAACGTTGATCATTGCCGCTCGTTAATCGTGCTCGCTCGTACGCTCATCGGCAGCACCATTAAAATGCCTTTTGATAGATGTACGACGGCACTTCATTACACATGTGGAAACCGTGGTGTGGTAGATAAGGTGGCCCATGTGCTCCTAGAAAGTCCATCGACACGTAAATGATCGGTTGTAAGGTTCCGTCGTGTGGAAAGCTTTCCATCACCCACCGCACGACGGCTTAAGCCATTCAGTACAAAATGCATCAATGTGCTGCTATTTATAGGTACCATCATTTTGGTGAGTTTGCACATTGGGGCTGAATATAAAATATGCACAAATCGTGTAGGTTGCTAAACAAAAGACGCTTAAAATTGTTTTAACAAAAAATAGGAGAGGAAATCCTCTGAAGCGTTAAGACATCATTTAAAATCAATTAAAAAATAAACTCTACAAACCACCAGATGTGGAAATGGTATGCTCACTAAAAGGCTTTTCATATATGTGGGATGGAAATACACTCTTCTCCTGCTTCCCCTAGGAGCCACCTGCCACAGGTGGTAAAGCAAGCTGTTTACTTGCACTAACTAACTTTTGCCAACCAACCAACCGCCCTGGGTAAATTTATTACTTCCCAAAAAACCACCCAACAAACGCGGCAAGCCACAGGTGAGGTAGCGCCCATTAATGATGCTGAAATCTACTCCTGCTCGTGAGTGTTCGTGGCCTGCCTCACCGTGGTGAAGGAGGAGTGACTTGTATCGCAACAACTTACTCACTACACTTTACTCACCCATCACATGGGATGGCTTAAACTTATTCGGTAACTATCGAACTAGCAGGGCATCAAGAGGCACATCCTACCGATATGTTACCAATCTGTTTTGCACAGAAACACGACAAGTTGTTTGAAGGTACAACTTCTGGACAAGATTATTATATTTAGGTGTAGAGGTTTTTTTTTTTGCTATTTAATACAGCTCTCCCAACTGCAAGCTGTCCATGAAACGAGTTTTCCATCAAGTCCATGCCCGTATGCTCCATTTCCACACTGAGCCTTCTTTAAAAGGCTAATTAAGGAGGAACTTTGGAACAGGGTGAACGGCTTTACGTACGGCTGCTAACTTTTCAGCTCAGTTTGACTAACGAGCGTGTGTTTTTGGGTTGTTGAGTACGTCAGTAAGAAGCATGGGCGTTTTTTGTTTCGCTTGCATCGGGTTTGTTCTGCATTCAGATGTGCATCATTTTACATCATGCCACTTGATGGAAGTGATAACTAGGATTTTTAAGTTTAGGAGAGTTTTCTGTATATTTTTTTATTCCTCTAAATCTCCTTTAGCAATTTATAAAATGGCAATTCCATATGCCTTGTATTTTTTAAACACATTATTTCATCGTAGAGTCACATCCACGTAGCAAAAGAAGTGATGCTCGTTAAAAATGCAAACGCTTCAACGAAAGCATCGTTATTACATTCGCCCCAATAAATTTCAAGGCATAATGGGGAAGCAAAATAAGTATCATAAATAAATGAGTACCCCCTTACTGAACATGTCTGCCGAGTTGAAGGTTTTTTTTAAACATCCCGTAAAAAGTTTTCCATTTTGCAACCCGACATGGGAGAGGTATAAATTTCTTCACATGTGTCATTTTAATTTATTAAAGCTCCAATTTAAGCCCAGTCTTCATCTGAAGGCTTCCCACGGCAAGACAATCGATCGGACGAAGAACCTTGCCCCGTATCAAAAGGTTCCAACAACTTCATACACTTCCATCGAACACATTCATTCGCTTTTGGCAAAGCAACAATTGCACAGAAAACAAGCTTATGAAGGGATTAAAATGGAAAATACCCATCGGCTTAGAAGCCAATTACGGGGTCACAACACTCTGGGAAAAAGGTGTATTTGTTCACATGCAGATGAGTGCAAGTCTTCGTTCGTGTATGTACGGGTGAAGGGAAAATGGGAAGACTACGAATGGTGTGGCGTCCTGCATATGGTTCCACAAGGTTTTGTGCCGAGAGTGTGACACAGCAACAGGTCGTTCTCGTTCGCCTGTGGAATATCCTTAAGCACATAGCAGTGTCACAAGTCACCTCGTCCACCCGTTCAAGCAAGTGTGGACCACTGGTGCAGTTAGAGACACATAATACATATACCCGCACTATGTGTTCTGTCCAGTGCGAAGGTCTAGAACACGAGACCGAGATCGAAATGTGTCACCCATATAGCTGTCGCTCCTGTCTTGTGTTACGAATTGAAAGAGAAAAGCGTACGACGATTTTGTAGCATAATAATCGGTTCTTCATCAGAGCTGCCCAGAATCCTACGGGAAATTCCTGTACGTTGCCAGAGAGATCCAGCAAGAGACCATCGTCTATGTTCGGGGAAACCGAATCCAAATATAAATACGAGACAGATTAAATTCAATTAGAGCTTCGCATCGAAACGTTGGCACACAGCAAGGTGCGGGTCCGTCGAGGAATCACTCGACTAGTGGTGCGGTCCTTCGTTCCCATATCTTGGACACTAGCCCTTTGGTGAAGCGTGTTAGAATCGTCACGTTTACTGTCCAGCGTGTGTCTTCTGCATGGAGATGAAAGTCCCTCCGGTACTGCTGTCGGTGTCTGGCGGACATTTCTAAGTGGTTTGTGTCGTCTCCGTCCCGAACAGTGCCAGCAATCGTATCGACAATGCGGGAAACACTCGTCCACTACAATCGGTACTTGTACTCAATTCTATCTGACTCACCCTCAATAGTTTTGCTATACTCGGAGCGGGTTGGTCCCCAAAATGGGGCCGGTAGAAGGATGTCGGTGTTGCCTATAATCCTCGAATGCTTTCGTGCACCAAAATCCAGCAAAGGATTAACAGGATTTCTACCACCGCAAGGGTTTATACTTTTCACGCAAATATACACTCACACACATGCACACATCCGAGATGTCCGCAAGCGATGGCCATGTCAGCGAGGGATGCTTTAAATTCGACGTAATGCGCTCTTCACATATGCATAAAAGAGTTCCAAGTTGATGATTGCTACCGTCCGCGTGTGCACGTGCCAATGTGAAATGGAAGCAGGAAAAAAATCTCATTCTCTGTCCAGCGCCCAAAACAGCAAAAAATATGTGTTCTATGTATTCATCAGCAATTTTTATTCCTTCGTTCGTATATTCACATCGAAAACCCAACAACGTTTTATTTGGTTTCCCATTTATTTTTTGCGTGTATCTGGCTCCCTTCCTTAAAACAATCATGTTCGGTCGTTCATCAGTGGTCGTCTGCCGTCTAGACAGTGTGTTTTCCCGGTAGGAATCCGTACGGCAGGCGGTCACATTCCCGGCTACTCTCGTGGCAACCGTTGGATACAGGGAAACTCCATCCCGGTTGAAGTGTTATTGCCGTTAATTCCCTCACCTGGGAGATATAAAAATGAATTTTAATGCCATATTGCAACGGGAAAGCACGGGAACGGTTGCTGAGTGCACTCTCGGAGTGAAATGCTTCCGGTTCCATTCGGTGTGGTGTTTTTGGGTGGTTACTTTTTTCCTAATGCGCGTCCATGTTCGCGTTCGATCTATCCCGGTTGTTCGCTGGCTTAAAACTTCCTTCAAGAATTATCACCTCGTGTTGTGAAAATCGTCGCCGAGGGTACACTTGCAAATATTGGCACAGTGAGTTCTGGTGGCCCTGAAGAGCCTTGAGGGTATATCGTTCTTGAAGGTAAAAAGGCTGTTGTTATGACCCTTCTTTCCCACTGCCTTCCTTCGGCTAAACCCGCCTGATTGGCGTTCGTGAAGAAGGAAATAATTGCACGATTATGACACCAAGTGAGAAGGATCGTTTCTACCACCGCCCACTGTACTATCACTCCGGGCAAGGAAGGGAAAAGGAGTGTACTAGAGGTGAATGTCTAAGTTGTGCCCATTTTCTTCGGCATTATCGTCGACATACAACCGGGCAGCAGCTAGAATGTGGCCCCGGGCTGATTTGAAGCAGTAATTTCTACTTTCGTATCGTTCTGCTGCCACTCTAAACCGTAATGGCTTCATTTGGGACTCTGCTGGGTCTCCTTGGTTCATTCTCCTTTCCGTGGTGTGTTTGTGTGTGTCTCACAAGGGACAAGGAAGAGAGGCGTCAAAATCATCACTGTGTTGTGTTGTTGTGCGATTTGAACCCTTCACGTTTGCCTTCATCAAAGTGCAGGAGGGGTATTCGTTCCAGTTCGACATGCCCAAACACTGGACGGAGGCACATGGTGATGGTATTGGGTACGATGCGGAAAGTGAGAGGGGTTTAGAAGTTTAAATAAATTCCACATGTGCACAATCTACTCGTCGCACACCCATCGTTGGTCATGGTGTCTGATTTCTTGGCTGGGCTGGCCGGTGGTAGATAAGAGACGTAAAAATAAGCAAAATGCTGCAAATTATGTGGAGGCTCTCGACCACCCGTAAGAAACGGTTATTCACTGGCAATTGAAAAAAAGCCTACAAATCGATAAAGACTTTAAGCAATTACCAACTCGGTATCGGTGCAACTTTCAACCGATTTTATGTGCCGAATCCTCAACCAATGGTTTATTAAAGTTGTGCAAGTGTTACCATTTTGAAAGCATTTGTAACCATCGTACCATAACGATGGAAGGATGGTGTTTTTCTTTTCGCATCGTCTTATCTGTTGAAAAATAGACCGCTGTGCATGGTATATGTATCTGTTCTTTCAAACGATCCCATTTGCCCGTACGTTCATTAGAAAGTTCAAACATGATGCTTTATTTGAGCACATTCCAGGAAAGACTCGGAAGAAATACGCTCCCAGGATGGGTGATAAAATTAGAACATAATCGTTTTTCAACAGCTAAATTTATCGCAAATTACTCTTCAATCTTTGTGCTTCGCCCTGTGGTATGCGGCGATGAGCGCAGTAGGAATGCGCCTGTGTGTATGCAACCGGCATAGCATTAACATGTGAAGAAAGATGCACTGCTGGTGCGAATCATAGCTATACCTGGTCAGAATAGTTTTTCAACCATTTGCATCTTTAGTTAAAGTAAAATTTGAAATTTTGAAATTATGTTTAGGTAGTATAGGTAATAAAACAAATAGGCGACAAAAGTTATTATTTCTCAAAATGTCATAAATAACATTTTATTTAAATACCTATTTATGCTATTGAAAAAAACGGCTGAAATAAATTTTATAAATTGAGATTGATTCGTCTTACTTTTCATGCTTATACAATTTTATTCTTTTGGCTTTTTCTTGGACGACTATCCCTCTCAGCGGCGATGTCATTTCTTGCATCTGCTAACACATCCACACACTAGAAGTAGTACGTGGAAAAGCGAAAAACCGTAACTTTGAAGAGCAGCTCGTACTGAAAACTGATGCTGCTGCTGCACCAAACGATCCTTCTATAGCAAATTTGTCGCATTCTAGCAAGTCGGTATTCAAATGAATCTTTGAACCTCATATCCGGGTTGGTGTGCCGAAATAATGCCAACCAGCGCACGTCAGCCAGGGATGACGAGAAAAGAGCTAGGAAAAACGGTTCACATATCCTTCACCAGACCGCTCATTCGAACAATTGATGAACCGGAGCTTTGGTGGCTTGAAGCAAAAAACACACCATAGAACCGGGCGAGTTAATGAAAATGCATTTAGGTGTCATTCATCTTATTCAGTTCCGTTTACCAATAGAGTTGTTTTTTTTTTTCATTTCTACTCCAGAAATGCCAACGTCAGTCTATACATGCTGCACAATTTCTACGGAAGCAGCGATTTTTTAGTTTTAATCTCTGAAACAGTGCTTCTTGTGGAGACTTCCTGTAGGAAAATTTCCAACTTCTCGAGGAGTATATTCAATATTTCATTCACACAGGGTGAATTGATGAATGGAATTCTCATTACATTTGTTTTATTTTTAAATCTTTTTGCATTTGGAATGGTAAAAATTGAGTTTATTTTTTGTGTCACTCACATAAAGTAGAATAAATGAGCATTTGTATGCTATGTTGCCAGGAACTTTAAGGAACATACATAAATTGGGAACACATTTTAATTTAAAACCTCCAAATATGATGTGCATTCATCGCCACAATATGCTAACTATTCCCCTCATTAAATCCACATGACTCGACTCAAAAGCCCACACATTGCAGCACACCCCAGCCAGAAGCTGCACCAGAACAACAGCTCGGAGAAAGCAATTAATTTTCAGCTCGTGCCATCCATCTCTTGTGCCGGGGTGGGTATACAAGGGGTACATAAACACATTACCCTCGTTTGTTCTAGACGGGGACGATCAGTGTATGGACCATATATTCCACACAGCAGCGTCCTTTGTGCGAACTTCCTGTGAAACACACTCATAATATCCTTTCCACACCATCTGGCTCCAGCGGAAGCTTCGCTGTGGATTATCACATTGCTGGTCAGCACGGTAGTACCGTCCGGCCTGCCAGCCTGACACGTCCAGGACGCGATCGGTCAAATAGCGGCGGATGTTTTCTAGCAAACGTCCCATCAAAACGTTTGCAGTAACGCACACACATGCACCGTTGATAGCACTGATTATGAGTTTAAACGATTATGATTATGTAAATTGAAAATAATAGATCGATTAAAGTTTAATTTCCCACAGCTTCGATGAATTTTACAGTTTGTTGCACGCCCTGCTCGGAACACAGCCAAATGGCGTGGCATGGCGGTTTTTGGGAGGATGTCACCACGGGATCATCAATGTTCCTGCGTCTAGGCGTCGACCAGCAGAACGCCCAGCGCAACTAATTACTTAATTCGTTTTCATGTCGCTGGAGAGGTTTTAGATATAATATGTTGCTGGCCACCGGGGTTTTTTTTTATTTGCCGGATCAGCGAACAGTAGTACAGTGTAGTAGTTTTTCAATTTTTGCTATTGAAACACAGTCAAAGGTAGATTTATGGTCGTTACAAGCAATTGAGCACACGATTAACAAGTGCTTTGAAGCTATGGAAAATAATGTCCCAGCTGGGGTTCTCTCCACGATTCATTAGGTACAAACGGAATAAGCTGGAAAGCTTTAATGCATTCAAATGCAAAACAGAACTAATAAGTACTAGATTTCATAAATAAAATGTATTCCTATTAAAGAGGTTTTAAACGAATAATTTGCGATTCGTTCTAATGCACCGAATATGATGAATCTCCCTTCAAAGGATGGGCACACATTGCATTCCAAAATGATGCACGTCATCCTCTCAAGTTTATTTTCTAATTAATATTTCCAGTTACTGCTTTAGTTGCCATATATTTCATGGAACTGTGTCACATCATACGCGGTAGCGAGTAATGTGTGCAAGTTCAGTTTTGAATTTTCAATGGAAAAATCTTATCAACATCGGTGGAGAATGGATACCGTATCCTCATTGACGTACGTATGGGATACAACTACAGC
>KI424491.1:5120-18728 GCA_000473375.1 Anopheles culicifacies
AAACACGGGGCTAGATGAATACGGAGAACTTTCCTGTTTACCCAAGAAAGCAATCTTCGTAAACCAAATACTATTTTTAATTGTGTTGTTAATAGATAATGAACAATTTAAGCATTAATTCGTAAGACAATCGCTGGGTAATCATTGCTACAACCTTAACAATCGCCCTTGTGGATCACCGCAAACTAGTTTAGTGGCCTCGTTTGCTCGTTATCAGTTTAATGACATAACCACGTTACCTCGGCATGCTTAATATACAGATAGAGTTATACTGAAAAATAACTAGAAACAAGATCTAGCACATCATTAATAGAAGTATATTATGAAACAATTCAATTTTACAATTTCTAGGAATTGTATATAAAAAATGTTAGCAACTGCATTTGACCCTAGCAGGTTAACACGAGTCTGTCCGTTGCATTGAAGGGTTAAACCATGCTCCAACCAACGTTTCTGCATCCATGTAGCCATTGCGGCCTGCAGCTTTCGCAGAAATCCCTCGGATAGGTTCTCCACCTTCGCAACCAATCTGCAGCTCAGGTCCCGGATGATCAAGATGACTGACAGCAGCAGTAGTAGGGCGCAGCAGGGGTTTCGACCAACAGCCATGCAACCCGGCACGATACCGGATGTCGGTGGCGCGCGAGACGGTGTGCGATGCATGGCGGGCGTAATACCAATGCTGCTTGGTAAATAATAGCTGCTCGGCACATTGAAGTAGTCTCGCACGGAACCGAGGGCTCGTTTCGCTCTGCTCAGCGGAGGTTCAGTTTCGGAGAATCACCAAACACAACACACAGCGCGTACCATGAACACGCTGCTCCGTAGGTAGGGTTCACAGGAATTCGGTAGCGGGGTGTATGGCGTAAGAGAGCAGTTGAGGTTGTATGCCGTGTTTGGATGTTTGGGTGCTTGTCGTGTGGTACGCGTGAGCACTGTATGTACTGGAGGGTAGGGTTCGGTTTTAGGCTTTCATTTCAGTTTGGCGGTCATTGGTAGGACCGGACGCGCCAAAGGTCCACCCTTTCTCCATCTCCTGTGTCCCACACATCCTCACCCACCTCTTAGCCCATTTTTTGGTAGATGGTATGTAGTGACAAAAAAGCGTACCTCAGTCCCGGGACCCAAACGCAATCGGATAGGAAGTTTGCTCTCGCAAAAAGCCCGACACTTTGCGCCTTTTGCTACAAAGCGCCAGACGGCTGTGGTTGCGCGCTGTTGTTTGTTTGCTAATGTTTGGAGGGTTTTTTTTTTGTTTTTTTTTGGGTTTTACCCGAAACGTTGCTAATACAGTGAGGTTGGTGGCGGTGGTGGTGGTGTTTTATTTCCAGCCTCCTCTTTCCTTTTTTGTTTTCGAACGCAAAGTCGACCCTACCTACACTTAAGTTGATGTATTTAAATATCTTCTCTCTTTCTAACTTACTCCTGCTGTCCTGCTTACGCTATTTGCAATCGTGTTGCGCCAATGTTTCCAACACATATATACAATACCTCTACATGCACTGTCTCTCTTTCTCTCTCTCTCTCTATCTCTACTACACATACACACCTTTCTTCATGTTATAAATCGCGTGTTAAACCGCGTCGCGTTGCCATCTTTCCCTATCTCACCCTGGTTCGCGATATGGGCAGGTTCTATGTTTCAAATATTACCCTTACCCGCACCTTCCGTTCATTACAGCTCTCTTCTTATTATTCTTTCCTCTGCACCCTCCCAACGCCAACTCCCTATCGTTTGATCTTCAAATTGAACGTATACAACGTCCCGGGGTAATATCCAGCACACCAGCGACCAGGAGCGATTCTCCCTCCTATCCAGACTCACTCCTAGCTCACGTCTCGGCTTGCTTCGATTTTTCATGCATTCCATGTTTTTCCTACCCAAAATCCCGTAAACCCACCCACCCCCCTTCCCCTCTCATACCACTCTGGTCTAAATTGTGTTGTATTGAATTTTACTTGCCCGCCACACTACCCACCATCCTCTTTATCCTTCGGTTCAAAAAGGATCCACAGTAGTGTTCCATCTCACTCACACAATGTGGATCCTTTCCTTTTTTGTCACACTTTACTCACCTTTTGTGTACGGTTTGTGGAGAGATCCTCGTGTGCTTTTCTTTTTAGTACAAAGTCTACCGTTGGTTGTGTACATAACGCACACATACATACACACATACACAGTTGCACACCAGATATGAATGTTTGCAAGCACACGTACACAATGTTAACCGTTTTCGGGCCGTATCATCATCACCATCATCATCAGCAGCAGCAGCGTCCAAAAACGCCGCAACATAGCACAGGATAAAATTAAACCATTCATGTTTTGTTTTGCTCTAGAACTTTCGTGCCCGGTTCGTAGGCGTAGGGTGGGGTATACCATCCCCGAAAGCAGGGGACCCTTTGACCGGTACCTTACACCTTCCGGTTATAAATACCGATGGTAACCTGCGGAAATATTGATCAACCGCTAGCAGTCGTTACCGGTTCATTTCCATTTTGTAATGGAATCTTTATTAAATTTCCTGCGGATGTCAACATTTATAAAATATAAAAATAAAATAAATACTAATTTTTTTTTCACGTTTTTATTGTCCTCAAGAAATTCACACAAAAATATACTAATAAAATATGAAGAAAGATAATCGAACATTATTTTAACACATTGCTTAATCTTCATCTTTTGAACATAAATAATTGAAAGATGAAAGCTAAATGTGTTAATCAGCTCTTTAGTATACTTCCAAAGCGTTTGGAACAATTGCCGATGCATGACGTCATGGGTTTTAGCTGGCAAGTTTACCAATATTTTACCGCTTTTGTCGTCATTTTACAATGCATGACAAATAAATTCCTTATTACTCATCGCCATTTGCTGTGGTGGCGTGAAATTTGAATTAGGTTTCATCAACAAAGAGACACGCACACATATTTAAAGTATGGCGCAATCGATGGTACGAACGCGCTTATCAATCGATGATAACGCGACTTTGTACAAAATTGTTTATACTACAGCCGATCGTAAATATGCTACTTGACATAAACTAAATACAATTTGTTGTATTTGAGACCCTTAATGATAAAAGAGGGATTTTTTTTACAAGTATTTATGTTTCCAAAGCGACATAAACATTTGACGATTAAAGGCAAAGAAGGAAATGCAGCATAAAAATACGTGACGCAGAGGTCGGGCAAAGCAACGGATAGTCTCGCACAGGGCCACTAAGTTTGTTTTGTTCCAACAATCACGCTGCTGTTGTTGGTGAATAAGCGCCCAAAACCGGATTCGATGTATTATGGTTACCTCTCCAAACCCAACCACCCGACGCATTTCCTTCCGTGTTCTGGTGGGATTGCTCTGCCGGAATGCATTGGATCTGCAACCGCACAGCTAATGATGAACCGAATTTCCAGCACTACATCAGATTGATATTTTTGTAGTTGGGTTTATTTGTTGAAGTTTGGTATTTGTGCAATGCGTATAACTTCCTGCAAATATGCACACATACTGCTGTATAATAATTTTAATGGCACAGGGAAAATGCGCTTCTTGCCAATCTTGGGCCTTGCATAAACAACGTCCCTTAAATATTGAAGAGTTCCGCTATCAGTCCATAGATGGCGCTGTTTATTGTCGCTATCAGGTTTCCCATTTCATGCTAAAAAGGAATTAAGTTTCTGAATATTTGAAACACCAGAACAGTTTATGAATGTTTAAAAATTTAATGGAGAAAAGTAAGGAGCAAGTGAGCAGAAGAAAAAAAGAAAATAAATTAAACTATTGTGTAGGAAACACAAATAAAAAAGAACGCAACACCTTGACAGGATACAAAACACTAGTTTTGCATACTTTCGGGCGTTATAATTTCAAGATGCATTTTCGTAAGGCCTTAAAGTGTACAGCTCTGTATCTTTGACTGTTAGGTCGAACTCTCCCACGTTCTCTTTATGATAAGATCAATTGAAAACAAAAGTGGTACTTTGCACGTTGATGCAGTCGTTCTGGAGTATCATCTTACAATTTGTTATAAATTTAGAATTATTTAAATTTTGAAATAATCAAGAATAAATCTCTCTAAAAGGATTAACGACATACTGGTTACTGTCGGAATAGTTTAATAAAATTGTTTAATATCCAGCTTTGTTCGTTTTGGGCCATTCTAAATATTAAATTAATATATTTCATAACATTCTTATAGAATGCGTTCTTTAACTAAAAGCATTAAATTGTTTGCTTTATTATTGAACTGAAAATTACACAGAATGTTAATATTTTTTCACGAATACATCGTTTTTATCCATCCTACAAGTAGAAAACAGCCTTAATTTTTTATTCGAAATTTAAATGAAAATATTCCTGTTCGAAAACCGTTGCTCCATTGACAAACCATAGATAAAACCATTAACTTCAACGAAAAAACAACACCTTGATTGTGGCAATAAAACACAAATATAAAGTTTAAAGTAGTAAAACCAAAAAGTTTTAAAAATTTGCATAATAATTTGACAATTTCGTAAATGACACATTCGAACTTGTAGGTTCTGTTGTTCGAAATTATATCCACTTCGGGTACCCTTCGGCAGCTGCGTTTACACCGTGGTTGAAGAGTTGTAATCTTTCAATAGATTTTCATCAGAAGAACTAGAACAAGAGTGCGAAATAAATTGCATTCGCATGAGGTTTCGGGAGTGGAAACTTTGGTGGTGAAATTCACAAGTTCACAAAGTGTTCAGTGATTGTTTTTTGGTGATTGGCAACGGTACCAGCACCAGCAGCAGCGGAACGTGGAAAGAAAAACAAAACCTACCTACATTTCGTTACGGTAGTGTGTATGAAAAACGGCTGCTGCTGGCAAAGTGGTGTGTGGGTAAGCTCGCTAGCTGCTACGTACGATTCGTGCATGTGCTGCTGTGTGTAGTGGTGCGCGCACAGAGGGAACGTTTCCGAGCTGTTTTATTTGTCGTTTTCGTATGGCCTTTTTTTGTATTCAACTTGCAGATCTCGTTCGTCCCGTGAATATTCCGATTGTGAGTCGGTCGTTCGACGGCGAGCTTCGATTGCTCCAAATCTTCGCGTGTTGCAGTGTGCGAAGGTTTTGAAACGTCACGCTGTAGTTGCTTTATTTGCGTTTTTGTTTTTTCGCTGCCCACCAGTGTTGGTTGGATGAGGGAACGAAGGAAAGCGGTGGGGGAAAATCACAAGTGATTCTCCGCTCTGCAGTAGCAGCAGCAGCAGCAGTAGTGTGATACCCTAACCGTGGCAGACAGCCGATCGAAAGGTATTGGAAAATTCAAGTGAAAAAAAGTGTAGTGTGCGAGAGTAGGCGAAGCAAACGAGCACGTGTGTGTGTGTGTGTGGTGCACACCAGTGCACGACGGTGTGTGGGGTTGGTGTGTCGCATAAGATTTTCCGTCCCCAATCGTGAATCGTGCGAAGCAATTCTGCAATATAGGAATCAGTTGCTAGCTCCACTTCCGCGAGTTTCGAAGTGTGTCATTCAAGTGTCGAGCGCAAGGCAGGGGAATCTGTGTGCTCGTGAAAAAAAACCAGATCCCAGTGTGTGAGTGGCTCAAGTTCGCGTACGTAAACAGATCATCAACCTTAGTAGGTAAAGGCAGTATTAACAACAACAACAACATCAGCATCAGCAGCAGTCCGTGCGTGAAGGCCTCGCCGTTGTCGTCGTTGTTGCCCCGGAAGTGAGAATGGATTCCGATGACGAAAGCTTCGAGGAGCACGATTCGGGCAACGTGTCCAGCGGAGATGACGACTTCGCAATGGACGTGGACATCAACAATCCGCGGGACCGTGGCCAAGAGACGGACGAGTACCCGTACGATGTACTTACGACCGACGAAATCGTACAGCATATGGTCGACTGCATCAAGGACGTGAACACAGTCGTGGAGGTGAGTGTGCTGTGTGTGTGTGCGCGATGGCCAGTTTTTATCCAGCGGATAAAGCAAAAAAAAAATAGATATACACATACACACCCCAGCAAGATTGAAAAGGGACGAGAATCCGTGCTACTTCTGTAATGAGACCTTCTCCAATGCTCAAATGGACGAGGCCTTGCGTCTGCATTGGAAAAGCGGAAAATTCGAGGTCGTCTTGTGGTGGAAACATTGTTCTACATTCCTATATTGCAGCGCGCGCTTCTGGGGTGCTGCTGCTTAATGCTCCCTGTGACATATTTGTTTGCTTTCCTGCTTTTCACCACTGTTGTGGTCTCTTTGTTTTGGCCGTTTGGCACGGAGAACTGTCAATTGTTGTTTCTGAATGGTATATGTATCTAGGTCATTGTGTATACGCCTTTATGCCTTTGCCTCGAGCAAAGCATTTGCATGATTTTGGGATTCATCTTCACTGCTTTCGTTTATTCAGTGCCTACTCTAATCCGAGCTGGGCAATGACGAAGTTTACGTATTTTCGTCGTACAATATGTAATTGCGTTATGATTTTTCCACACCCTCTTTTGCGCCAGCCCCAATGTTTTCACGATCCCATCCACCGAGTCAACAATTTGCGTATCATTTTTTGTGTGTGTTACGTTGGTTTTGGTTGCTGGCTGGATTGGCTGAAAGTGCGTGTGTACCTGTGGGTGGCTGTGTGCGTGAGCAGACGGCTGGGACTGACGGTCAAGGTGTTTGTAAACGAGGGTATACTCGAACTGTCAAAGTTGCAATGTTTTGTTATGAGCTGTTGGGGGTGAGGGTGAAATAAAAATGCAAATATGCATCGATGCACTTATAAAACTGACCCTCACAAAAATGTTGCAAACATAGTTAAGTTAACTTCCCTTCTTTGTTTTGCAGATCCCAGCTACCGTCACCCGAATTCTGTTAAATCATTTCAAATGGGACAAGGAAAAGCTGATGGAACGGTTCTACGACGGTGATCAAGATAAGCTATTTAAGGATGCGCACGTTATCAATCCGTTTCGGAAGCCAAGTTTAGCACTCAAGCCAAAGGTAAGTTTTTTTTAAGGAAGTGTTTTAGAATTTAGGTAAAAATTCACACATTATATCTTCTTCTTCTCCATTTTCTCTCTTTGCAGATCAAAAAGTCCAGAACGGAGGATTGTGAAATATGCTACTCGACGTTTCCTCCCAGTGTAAGCACTCGTTTCGTATGGCTTTGTTTTGTATGCCCCAAGTGCATACGTCTTGGGACGGGAGATCAAGACACACCGATTGACATTGGCCTTTGAAAGTGAATCTTTCTCCTATCAGAAAGATGGTGTGGCGCAGATTCCCGTTTCTGTCGTTCTGTTGCGTCTCTTCTCTGTTGGTTATTTTCTGAAACACCGTTCGGTGTTCGCGCTGCACGGGGCAGTTAAATTTAAAACGTTTCATTATTTTGGCAACGTTTTTTTCCCGGATACGTTTGTGATGTTGTTGCGCCCCGTGTGTGGTGTATCAAAACAAAAACACACTTTTGGCGAATGCAGCCAAACGTAGGACCACGTACATTTCGGTTCGATTCGTTCCTTGGTGGTATGTCACAAGCAGATTTGTGACACTGTTTAGAGTGGCTTTCAAGGCCATTAGTGTTGCAGTCAGTTAGCAAACAGAACAGGGATGTGTTTTTGTTGCTGAATCGTATTGATTATGCATTAACTTGTGAGCGATTAATTATATTTAACATTCCCTTTTTTTGTGCGATATTGCAGGGGTATCGAGTAAAAGTGAAAAATATGGAGCAGGAGTCTTCTCAGGTTGAAGTGGAATATATAGAGGGGGTAGGTTGCCCAATTGTTGTGGCTATAGTATTATAGCAATAATGGGCATTGTTTCTAATCGAAAACGTTAAATTTTCGTTCGTAAACGTATGGAGATGTATGGTTTTTCATAGTAAAATGTTAACATTATCCGCCATTTGTGAATCATTTGTTCTAAATTGAACATGCGTATGTCGAAGATTTCCATTCATCCAGATTTATGTAACCTGAATGACCGATAATTCTCTTTGTCTTGTTTTAAAAGAAAGCTAGTTTCAAGCTTATCATAATAACTTTGTCTAGTGAACATCATTAGATGTCGAACAACGTTTTGTTGGTGGATTTCATTGTAAAATATGTCAAAAAATTGTCTTTTTGCTGTATTGGCCATAAAAGCCAATTTCACGTCCAGTCATTTGTAGCATGCAGCATTTTTATATTGTGTTTTGCTTGTTTTGAAACCAAACACGTCAGACAGTCATCTGTACAAACTTTATATGATGAATGGAGTCTTTACTACGAAGAAACACACTTTAAAAGAACACTCATGGCAAAATGCCAGAAATACTATAACCATACCTGGGTAGATTTTGATATCAATAGTGCAGGAGATTTTAACCAATTTCTTCTGACTGCTGGTTTCTAGAGATCTTATAGTATTACACATTTTTTCTCAAGGATATTTTGCACAACATGAAAAACCCTTTCTACTTTCTGAATCCTGTTTTAAATTCCATTGATTCTGTTTGACTTGAGAATCGTTGAACAGAATAACGTGTATTTAAACTAACAAGTTTGCACATTTACCTTTACACTTTCCACTTCAACTTGAAACGAATACAGAAAGGGCTTTTAATTTCTTACATGAACACGTAAACCCTGTAAACTTTACGTACATTTAAGAAATGTAACGTTATCCCATCAGATCTTGAAAGTTGAATGATCGAATGACACAAAGACCACAGAATACACGTGGCAGATTCGTTACAGAGACAAATTTGCATCGTCCTGCCATCACATGATCGTTCCAGTTGACATTTAATTTCGTTTCACCATTTCACCGAACAGATGATGACCGGCTTGGAATGCGGACATCGCTTCTGTACGCAATGCTGGCAGGAATACCTGACCACTAAGATCGTCGAGGAGGGGCTCGGTCAGTCGATAGCGTGTGCGGCTCATGGATGTGATATTCTGGTCGATGATGTAACGGTGATGCGATTGGTGCAGGATTCGCGAGTCAAACTCAAATACCAGCACCTTATCACCAATAGTTTTGTCGAGGTAAGCGCAGAAGCAATCAGCTGGCAACGCAAACACATACAGGCGCGCAATTGTTTACTAGTTCGATTGTTTAATGTCTATGACCCGTCTCTTGCAATCTCTTTCCATCCGGCACGTCCCGGTTCGTGCAGTGTAATCGGTTGTTACGGTGGTGTCCATCGGCCGACTGCACGTACGCGATTAAGGTGCAGTACGTCGATCCGCGACCGGTTGTCTGCAAGTGCAACCACGTGTTCTGCTTCGAGTGTGGTGAAAATTGGCACGATCCCGTACAGTGCCGGTTGCTGAAGAAATGGATCAAAAAGTGTGATGATGATTCGGAAACTTCCAATTGGATTGCCGCGAACACGAAGGAGTGTCCGAAATGTAACGTAACAATAGAGAAGGATGGCGGTTGTAACCATATGGTAAGATGGTGGATGCGATGTGCGATTATATTGCATGAGTTGTGTAATAATTAACAAAAAAACGTCCGTTTGTTTGTTACAGGTGTGCAAAAATCAAAACTGCAAACATGACTTCTGTTGGGTATGTCTAGGATCTTGGGAACCGCACGGTTCTTCCTGGTACAACTGCAACCGATACGATGAGGATGAGGCGCGTGCGGCACGTGACGCTCAGGAAAGGTTGCGTTCAACGTTGGCGAGGTTTGTATTATTAGTGTGGGGCTTAGTCTTTGGAAATTAATGAGTCTCATTGCATTTTTCGACATTTTTATCATTTTTTTTGCCACCTTTTATTGTATTCTATTTCATAGATCCATTTTACATATCCTTGTGTGTTAACTTTTATTGTATTCATGTCAAAAAATCTTAGTAATATGACAGCAATCAATGCTTGGAACCGATCAGCTTTACTTAAAATTGAAATTTGTTCGATTAACTTATGTCGTTTGATATTATTAAAAATAATTAAATTTGGAGTTCTGATTGAAGAGTCATTTGGTAGCTCTAACTAGCTGCTACCTCATCTAGATAATAATTATATTTAAGACATATGATAACTTTGAGAGCTTTTGGGGATTATTTTGTTCTTTCAAGTTCATATACAACGTTTGAATTCTTTTTAACGCATCAATCTTTATCAAAATCAGTAACAAAATGAATATCTATATGAAATGTTGCCTATATTCTGCTTTTTAAGTGCCATAAACTCGTGCAAAATAATCAATAGTTGAGTAAATCATGAGAATCATACATGGAAAGTTGGTAACTTAAGAGATTCATTAATGTTTTTTGAGAATATTTACTCTAAATATTCAGAAATACACAAAACACTAATGACTGTATTTTTTTTTGTACTATTATGATCAACATGTCTAACAAAATGTTAAATATTTTTCTTTTCACGATACAGATATCTCCATTACTACAATCGCTACATCAACCACATGCAGTCGCTTAAATTTGAACACAAGCTGTATGCAGCTGTAAAGGAAAAGATGGAAGAAATGCAGCAGCATAACATGTCTTGGATTGAGGTAAGTGCATACACGCACACCTACCGGATTGGCAAGATGCAGTCCCAATTGAATTAATCCGTTTTCGTTCGAAATCTACCCAATTCCAGGTCCAATTTCTGAAGAAAGCTGTCGATATTCTCTGCCAGTGTCGCCAGACACTCATGTGCACTTACGTGTTTGCCTACTATCTTAAGAAGAATAATCAGTCACAGATCTTTGAGGAGAATCAAAAAGATTTGGAATCGGCCACGGAAACGTTATCCGAGTACTTGGAGCGTGATATCACGTCGGAAAATTTGGCGGACATTAAACAGAAGGTACAGGATAAATACAGGTAAGTGTCGGACAGAATGGCGGGTACGCGTTGCACGGAGGGTGTGATATAAAATATGTTCTTCTTTTTGTTATATACCTTTTCCAGATACTGCGAGAAGCGCCGGAAAGCGTTACTGGATCACGTACACGAAGGCTACGAGAAGGATTGGTGGGAATACACCAACTGATGATGATGAAGATCATGTTGTTAGCAAATGATGAGGGTGTACGAGTGTGCGGGATTGTAAAACACGTTCTGATCTGAAGCGTTCGAACTTAACATGTAGAGAGGACGTCTTATAATTTATAGCTTTGTTTGGGTAGCTTTCCGGTGGTACACACAGCACATCCTCACGCGGAATAAAAAGGATGCCGTCTTGAGTCCGTGTTCGCTTCATGTCGTGACCAACTTCATCTGTAAACCACCTTTCTCCGATCCAATCCTCTCCCTTCCAAAAATACCCCAAACCCTGAAGCCTTCACTCAGTAGCAACGTTATGTTTAAAGGAAGAACGCTGTGTTTAAATTATAACCGAACAGATAGCCAAAGTAGGTTTTGTTATCTACCGCTGAAGTAGAGAGAAAGATTTAGCATATCGTGCAGTTGGCAGTATCAGAGACAGACCAGACCAGACCACACGAAACAATGCTAGCGGTGAAGGACACCGGAGAAGCAGCTGTGCGTTTTATTTCCGTTTGCTTTTCTCGATTGATGTGGGTGTGAACGGGAGCGAAAAACATACTGAATTAAGTTGTTTTCTTTTTTAAATCACCATTTTTTGTTTCCGTTTGCTCGCCAAAATGCCACACAAACACATGTGTACGTGGTGATTATGAGGAGGAACTGCTGTAAGCCGTAGGCCCCCCTAGTTACAACATGTATCGCTCTGGAGTGTTTTACATCGAAAACTGCAGAACAACAATTGCATGAAGTAAACAAAACAAAACAAAAAAAAACATGAAAACAAAACGAAAAAACTGATCCAATGTAAATGAGTTGTGTTTTTGAGTTTAGAATTTATGGACGAATCGGTTTCCACGAATAATACATCACCGTACACCTTTCTGAGGTTGAAAAGTTCTGTGTCGCCGTTTAGTATTTCGGGCGTCTGTACTTGTGCTGGTGGCAATTGTTTATGTACGTGGCATGGTGTTGTTTTCATTCGTTAATTTAAAGTTAATTGATAATGTAGAAAAAATTTACAATCGAATACGGCAAACAATAACACACACACACACCCTGCTGCGTTGGATTAGTTGTTTAATGTCTATTTTAATTTTCTTGTACACATACCACCAGCTCATAAGCACGATGATCTTCCCTTATTTCCCCTTTCTGGTTCCTTCTTTTTCCTGATTTTTGTTGTAAAATCCATCTTGCCATCGATCTGTTTTGAGTTTAGCGGCAAAGCAAAGAACAAACAAACACAACACACCGACTGTTACGCGTACTTTCGTATAGTGTGTGGTACTTTTGAAGTGTGATAATAAAACAATACAGGTGGTACAAATCGGAAAAAATGGAAATTTGTTTCTTTTTTTTATTTGTAATCGATGTTGGTACAATTTGCGATCGTATGATGCGATTGATAAAGAACGAAATAAGGAGGTAGGACAACGTCAAACAGCGCCCCGATTGTTTGAACGAACCCACTATCGGTCGAGAAGAAGCGGATTAAGCTAGTAAAACATGGAGTGCATCAGTGTTCCTCTTTTTGATAAATTAACATCTGCTTGTGACAAAAAAAAGATTTGATTAAAGCCTCGTTTAACAGCCTAGCTGACTTTTAAGCTACTTATTGTATGTTTTCTGTCTGTTTTCTTTTCAAAAAAAATTTGTTTGTTGTAAAATTACTTCTTTGATTTGTTAAAGATATAGACAAAAATTAGAGCTGCATCAACGGAGGATGATCGGCAAACGAATCCTTTGCGCCAGTATCTAGTGGAGCGTTATGACGGAAAATCGTTTGCGCTCGATGGAGCGAACCGCATCAGGGGGATAGATTTACCAAAACTGTACATAGTGACGACCGTTTGTCCCAAAGAAGAAACAGAGAGTCCCGCAGTGAGCAGCGCGAGAGATGTGTAAAGATCTATTTCAAAGATGGTATATTAATTAACGAGAACGTTAATTTTGCATGTTGTGAAAAGAACGAATCAAGCCGTATTAGGTGTAGACAGAGGAGACAGCCACGTATCGAGGGAGCACGTATCGAGCGAGTTGCGGAAAAAAAGTGCGCCGAATGTTGCTGAAGTATATGTACTGTTGTTGATAATGTTTGTTGCGAAGAACACAAGAAAACAAAAGAGTGCTAACTGCATTAGAGAATAGCAAGCAACAGCAAAGAGAAAACACGAGCGCGCGCGTTCGTGTATGTATAAAGTGCATCGTAGTACGAATAAACGAAACTTTGTTAGTGGCGAACCAAGCGTACTATAGTAAGCGAATGAATAGCAAAGCAAAGAGATAAAAGAGAAGTAAAAAGGAGAAACATTAAAAAAGTTAAAGAGAATGAGATGAAAAATATACATATATATATATATATACATACATAGGAAAAAGATGAACATGCACTCTCTGCATAATAAGGTAAGAAGATGAAAAAGAGAAACCCGTGAATTTACTTTAATAAAAACGCAAAAAGTGATCAAATGTATTGCGAACTAAATTAATAAAAGCAAAACAAGCGAAAACAACAATAAAACTACTAAATACAACAAACTTAAAAACGAAAAAAACTATTAATGATAAGATGATAATGAAAGGTGAATAATTAATGGGGTTTTTTTGTATGTGTGTTTTGATACATTAAACGATCGTTTGTG
>AXCM01007154.1:0-14006 GCA_000473375.1 Anopheles culicifacies
CGATTAGTTATTCGTTTTTATGCAAATCAGCACCATAATACAGCTTTGCTAAATACTAAATTATACAACAGCGTTCCAGCTGCCTTGGAAAAATCGTTTAATTACCTGTGTTGAACATAATTACACAATATAATGATCGCAGGCCTTTTGATCATCTTCTAAGGTGTGCAATTATGCAGAAAACATATGGTACGAAGGGAACACGCCTTCACTCAACTAGGCACACGTAATTAAATCCTTAGCCAGTTGGCACCGTTGATTGCGTTTGAGCTTGAAGCATTTGCCAATAATCAGCTACAATTTACCAGCGTTTAATTATGTTTTCTAAAGTTTACCACCAGTCAAAATGGTTCTTGTTTGGTGATGATAACATATTCGCTTCTTAAGATGCGTTTTAAAACGAGGAGAACACCCGCTCGGTGCTGAAAGTTTTGCGCAGAAAGTTTCTGCGTGGCTGTGCTTGAAAAGTTTGATTGAGTTGTACTGATGAGGTGCTACACATCACATATCTCGTGCAAATTGCACATATGCCCGTTTGGGGTTTATAGATGAAATGCATAATTTTGTAGTGGAAGTCGTTGTCGTCAAATGTTGGCCTTAAGACAGATATTTTTGGATCTTTGTCACCAATTGCTGACAGTGCGTAGCAATTTGTATCTCGAAGGGACCAAATTTTGTCGCACTTTATATACAATTATAATTCAGTTTAGAATTTAAATATTTCCTTTGTTCACATAAACCATAGATTGATTGTAAGCGTAAAGTGTTCAATTTTAATTAACAACATAGATTCAATTCTATGGAGTATAAATACAAATTCAGCAATTTTCTTCATATGTTGAGTGTAAATATATTAAACTATACACGTTGCAACAGTCATAATAAAGCATTTAATTGTACTTAAATAATTTCCAAAAATGTGTTAATGTTCTTTCTGTACACTTAGAGTCAAAACTTGCAGAGTAGGGAGAAAAATATGATACTTTTGTTAGCTATAGAAAATTTGTTAGCTTAGAAGGAAAACATTTATGCGCGCTGTCAACAGTTGCTGAAGGAGTGGCAAAAACGGGAGTGCACTGTCAAAAATTGGCGACTTGAAGGCAAAATTTGACCACAACGACTGTAACTAAAAAATATTCTTCAAAATATTGAAATTGATTGGTGCGGCTCGGTGGCTGAGAAGATTCGTAAACGGCAGGACACGTGTCTCTCTGGCTATCCTGTTACGGGTAATTTCAAGCCATGCAGGAGAAGAGGAAGATTGGTTCTTTGAAAAAGAAAATCACAAATAAATTACATGCAAGCATGTTCTTAAATTATTACTTTCCGAAAAATAGAAGCAGAAAGTTGGTTCACATTTTGCTTTAAAAGCAAACGAACGAACAATCTCCCGGCTCGCAGACACACCGTTTTTTTTTCGTTGTGAAAGAACAAACTTAATTTCAAAACTGTATCCCACGGATCAAGGGTGAAGTTATGCGCAGAAGGAAACTGAAAGGCACCAAACATTGTCTTCTCATTCAGCTGGTTCGGCTTCGCGTTTCGATCACTTTTCGGGCTGGTGCGGATGAAAGGTAGATTTAGCGTGGATATAACGTATGTGCTCGTAAGGAACAACTTCCCCGATGCGTGTCTTATATTTCTTTGTTCGTGGGGAATTGTTTTCTTCCATTTCGGGTATGGTGTACCGTTTCCATTACCAGCCGAACGGATGATAAGCGTATCGAAGGATCGCGTAACCATAAATTTAGCAAGCGAGCACAAGCGATCATCCTGCGACTGTCCTTTACTTGGGCATTCCCCATTTACAGTGTGTTAGGCATGTATTACAGTTTTTACGCAGCTCGTGTATGCGGCAGGGATAGCAAAATAAAAATTCACCAGAAAAGACTGTAATTTAAATGCAAATAAGTAAGGAAATAAGGGAAAGCGATGGTTCATCATTCCATTTGTTTTGCTGGGGTTTTTTTCCGGGAGGGATTGCGTGTTAATGTGCTACTCACGAATGGATCCTATAAATACGATGAATTAATGATATGTATTGCACTGGTGACATTCGATTATCGTAAATTCAGTCGAAAAAAGCTTTCCCTATTTTTAAACGTTCTTAACGTACGATTTGTCCATGGGATTAAGGTGAGAAAATTATTTTGGAGGATTTTATGATTCTTAGTGAATTATCCATTATTTTTCAATCAACCCGTAAATAGAAAAATAATAAAATTTCTATGAGCGACAAACGAAGGTCTTTTCTAAGGAAATGTTGCACAATTCTAAAAGCTGCTCAGATGATTTTCATCACCATTTTTCATTTGGTTATCTACATCCTCTTGTTGAATTTTACTCTAAGACTATATAATACAATCCTTAACAAGTACCGATCCTGGGGACACCACTTTCTCAGTCCCTTTTCGTGTTTGACCCTTTGATCGTGCGGGTGACTACTATTATGACTTCCTCACAAATGTCGTTGCTCCCTAGCCCTAGTGCTCTCTCTTTTTTTTTGTTGGATAAAATAGATAAGATTTAGCCTTGTATTGTGTGCTCGCGAAGGGATCAGCAGCAAAACGTCCGCCACTGAAGGTCGTTTGATGAAATGGACCCGATAGTGATGTTTATAGGCAAACGCAACGGCTTCCCGGCAATCTTAACGTGCTAGAATTTGTGTTTCCTTTCTATCTCTTTACAAAAGAAAAAAATAATACAGGAAGGTCTGTTTCGTTTTCAAAAGGGTCGAAAGGGAAAGCTTGCGTTGGGGCTAAGACGGGTGCGGGAAATCTTTTTATCCACCGAACGTTCCTTCCTCGCCATCCTTCGTAGCCTGTTAAGGGTCTAAGCGCGGTACTTTTTGGGCTAATAAAATGTAATTGAAAATCTATTGGAAGAAAATATCACCGTTTGGGTTTAGGCTTCAGCAATGTTTTCCTGAGAACTAGATTAGAAAAGGTTTTTCTATTATTGCATTACCTTTAACATGATTATTGGTCATGAAATTAACGGCACAGCTCGTGTTGGTGACATCGTTTTAATTATGTGCTAGTAAAAGATTATAAAGTAATTGAAGTATTCTTCAACGTTTAGAAATTTCCTCAAGCTATCTGCAAGTGTGACTCCCAATGGTGCATAGTGTGTGACATTTTGCTGTGGAAAAGTTTGCACAGTGCACATCCTGTTCTGCAGTTATTTCGGCACGAAACTATCGTCTAATGAGCGGCTGTTCTGTCCCATTGCCATGGCTGGATGTTCATGAGCTCTCGCGATTTGTTGGAACTCCATTCTAGCTTCTCCTTCGGATGTTGTTTTAAAGTTCCAACACTACCAATTTGCCCTGCGAGTCCTAGAAGATAGAGATAGTGAACACAAACACGAAGAGCTCACCAAAGCGAAAAGTGGAAAAGAATTTCCGCCAATATTAACACTAATTAACATCGTTTCGTGGCCAGTTTTGTGGAAGGAAGTTTTTCGCTCGCGGCTTGAGGCGGGTAGTAATGAGCTGCAAATTAAGAATACTATTTCACTTGGTGCATTTCGGCGTGCGAAAGTTTAAGGCTCGCAAATGGCCCATTACGTGTCGGATATGTGATTATAATGATGATGGCTTCATGAGAGTGCTTTCTTCTTGAGCTCGTGATGAAATGGGAGTTTGAAATGCGATCAAATCTGGTTCAAAATCGTTGTGTTTAAATGCAATAATTAGAGAAAGGCATTTGCTACTCAGAAAAACTGTTTTGTGTCCAAAAAGAAAAATATTGTATCCAAACAAACTCAGTATATTGCTCATCTACAGCGTTCACCCTTTGGTATCAAAGGAGAAACCATGTGGCCGTCAATGGGACCTCGTATGGAAGGTATCTGTACGCTGTCATAATATTTCATTTCACCGGCAATCATTTTTCATCCGGCGTTCATCTCAAGCCACGTGTGGCTTGTTGCCGGCCTGTCCCGAAAACAGCCTTCGGATTTCCATTGTCCGGAGGTCGTCTTCCGGTTGGGGTCGACAACGCTTCCCCAACGACTGGGCGCTACGTCGTGAAAGCTCATTGTAACTATCGCTTGATTAATGGTACCGTTACCGTGCGGGAAGTCGTGCTGTTTTTCCTGTGCATGTGTGCGTATGTGTGTGTGAGTGCTTTTTTATGGCCACCTACACAACAATAGGTCACAACAGCTAGAGTAAAGCTCAACACGGGAAACAATTTTTGGGCAGATTTCTTCATCTGTTTTATTTGAGATTGAAATAGAGGATGGTGGCATTGATTGTGGCTTGTTGCTGCCCTGGTTGGAGTGGCGCGGTGGCTCATTTATTTATATCATTCTGTCATCTCTTCATACTGAAGACACCACATACCATGCGGAGTATGTGGTTATAAATTCAGGAAGTGGTTGTCAGTAACACTCCTTTCAAAAAAAAAAAGGTAAAAGCTTTTCAGATGGGCAGAGCTTTATTCGATTGATTAATTCTTTAGCACTCGCTTTAGATGAATGATTAAAATTGTTGGAAATTGAATATGGTTAACAGCACGATAAGTTACAGATTTTTGATCTATTTTTTTCTATTCGTTGTAAGTGTTATGATCTATCTTCCATATTTTTTTTTTCATTGATATACGTATGTTGGGCACTCTTGATATAAAAATCGTCTTATTTCACTTTTTACAGCTACTTAATTTTAATTTTCTACAACATATTAACAGTGCTCAATGCTTGTTTAGCCATGTGAATCAATCAATCAGCTAAAGCAAGCAATTCGCTAACTTTCCTTAAAGAAGAAGAGCATTTTTAAAGGGTAAGCATTGAAATTGGTTTAAAACCGAAAATAATCAGGCTTACCAGGCAGGAAACGAAATCAATGAAGGTTTTGGATTCCTAACCTAGACGAAATCCATTGCTTGTCTATTATTTGGAAAAAGCTTTCGAATGTTATTTTACTCAATAGAATTTCATTTTAAACTTGCTTCCAAAAAAAAACCCCATAACCAAACTATACTGATTGAATCGAGTTGATGGAACGGTTTTTTGTTCGGTGATTAGGTTTTACGCTCTGAAGTTTAAGGATCATATTTCACATACCTGGAATTTCCCAGTCCTAGAACATGATATCAATGTGTATTTTTACACCAAATCGGTATTTTTCCCGATTGAATTGGACTTAATTGGCATCAATTATCATGTTAGTCGAATTCCTCGGCATTGCTTGTGAATGAGCGAAATGGTTTATTTTTGCTTTAATTCGGTGAACGAATGAATGGTATAGAGCATATCACAACATGCATTGTTTGCGGTGCGTAGGTATAGAAAGCATTAAATTAGGAGATTGGAATGGTTGTTTAAAAAAGGTAAAATGTTTGACGTATTGAATATCTGATTACATTCCGTGCATTGTTCGCGTACGGATGCTTTGGAAAATATTGAAAAATTACAAAAATAAAATGCTTACAGATCGTCTGCATCAAATGGAAACGATGCCGTGCTAAATTATTGTACGATTCGATAGCCACCAAACAAGGCGAGAATTTTAAAAGTAATCATTACTCTTAAATTAACAAATCAAACAAAATCATCCACTTTGACTGATGTTTCGGCCATCCGCACGCGCGCGTTCCTTTTCACTGCCGCCCGGTACGATCCATTAATGCGAAACGTAAACCAATTTCGGCTACAAATAGAGCGGCCCCGTTTTTCGTCCGTAGGTCCGCAGTAGTGTGTTGGTGGTAATCCGCATTTTTCATTAATTTTCCCGTTGATTGATGATGGCCCCTTTTTGTGCGTAGTGGCGAAGACGAACGTACCCGCCGCGAAGCGCGATCTTCCATCGCGCGGATACATTTTTCATCGTTTCATAATCATTATATTAGTACATAATCTGCTGTCACTGTCATGCAGCCATTTTCCGACTGGGAAGGGAGGCTGGGTCGCTGGCCTACGGGGTGGTTCGTTTCGCGATCGATTTAACTTTTTCCAGGAAAAGCAATCGAATCAAACGCGAAACGGGTTGGGTGGAATTGTAAGCATTTGGCTATTGTTAAACAATTAATCAAATTTTACACGTTGCTGCTTGTGTGGCCGTGGCGGATCGTGGGCTGATGTTGTTATGGAGAAATTGGCTGAATGTTGGTAAAATGATTACAATTTTATTACGCACTTTAATGCGATGTGTATAGCATTGTTTAGGAAAGCATGCTAAAAAATCATGCAAATTGCATACATTTAGGAGGAAATTTAGGCTTTGTTCGCAGTTGAAGTGCATCGGAGTGCGTACATGCATTTGACAAGCGAGAGTAGTACTTAATTATTTTTCATTTGAAATCGATAGGTTTCAAGTATTTCAAAATTACGTTTCTCCATATTTCCATTTGATTGTGTTAGTAATCGTTAACTGTCAATTTTCTGTGCTTTGTGCTACAGTACCGCAGCATGATCTGGCTACAACTATTCTTGCAATACGCAACAGAAAATATCTATAAACACCAGACCAGAAAGTCATGTCTGGCTTGTTACACTCGAATCACTTGTCCGTTTTTATTAAAACGCATTTTGTTACTCAACCGTGCTTGACATTCGCTGTCGCCTCCAATGATCACTCACGTACACTTTCATTCATGTGACAGCTACAGTACAGTTTCATTAGAATGTGTCATCCCTAGCAACGAGTATTGCATGATTGTTGTGTTTTTTTTGGGTGTGTGTTTGCAAATGTGAAGCGTCATCCGAACCATTTTGATTTCTATCAACACGCCCGGAATATATATTTGAGATGCAGGCCGGGCGAAATAGATAGAATGTGTATTTGTTAATATAAAACACACGTACCCCCGAAATATAATTTCGTATGCTGTGCAGTGAGATTTTAATCAAATCCTTCTTAAATCCTACCCCCTGCATGCGATCGATTCCCTCAGCCTTAGCCACCCGATCGTATTGGGGTATTGGGATATGATTAACAAGGGGAACAGTGCACTCAAATCAGATGAAAATTATCATACACACCGGTGTGTACGGATTCACGTTTTAATTATGGGCTTGCTCGGGAAAATAATTATTCATTGCATCGATAGTACACGGCCGGTGGAAATTTAATCAATCGAATGCAAACGATGTGCGTTTGCAACGATGGCGGTAATTGGGAACACAAACTCCCTCCCCCCCCTATTTCCCATTCCTAGCAGTAGAACGTTTTTGCAGTCGATTATTAAAATTGAAATTTATGTTCAGCGATGAAATTGACATAATATTTTGTTGGACAAAGAAAAAAAGAGGTACGTTATTACCGTTCACGACTGGTGGTGGGATTTTTGTTATTGTTGATCGACACATATGTGTTTTTTCCCTTTTTTGCATTTGCTTTGAGGATTGCAACATTGTGTGGTAAATGGTTTGTTAGTGTTGCATTGTTTTGACAGGTGGATAATGTGTTTCGAGAAAATATTATCAATTATTTATTGTTCCAGCAGTTTAGCCTTTTTAAGGGTTGTGTTTATTTTAGACAGGTACGCACGCAATGAATTAAATATTATGTGCCATCGTGTTCATCTTGTTGTGCAAACAATGCGGTATGCTTTACAAAAAAACCTAAAACATCTGCAATATGAATGCTTGCTCCATAAGTGCAGTGATGTGGTACAAATGCTAATCTTCTTTCGTGTTGAGTACATCGCGTAAAGTCCCGACGCACACCAAGAATAGCTGAATTATTTCAGTCCAATTGGTAGCCACTGCATTCAGCGGCTGCAAGGATTTATGTACACGTGCTGCCAAAGGTGTTGCATTGTACTGCGAGCTGATTTCGTCAACGCTGGTACGTGGAGCGTTTCAAAACCGCTGAAACAGTATTTGAACAGGTAGCTTAAGAAATTTGAAAATAAATAGAATAACTTATCCCTAGAACTTGGTCGCAACGAGAAGCAGAGAGCGGGTGGGCGAAGTATTATATCTCAGCCTATCTCAGGGTCCAAAGCTGCACGTGAAGTGTACGTTCGTTCCAGAAGCGATATTTTCAAACGTAATCCCCGCATCGCGCATCACATCGACACGGTAAATTCGACCAATTTCCGCCATGCCGTGTAAGCAAACCGATTCCCAGACTTCCGGAGAATTTCTTACTTCCCCCCTCCCCTCCCTCTTCGTCCCAGCCCCAAATATGTGTGCAGAATCGCGGCATGAGTGGAGATTGGCTTCTAAGCAGGACAAATTGGCGCTTTGCACAGTGTACTTGCTCGGGCGACGGGTAAAATCCGGATTTTCACCAACCACTCCGAAGTGAAATACCGGAGCAAACTGTTGGGTGGAAGTATATAACTTCTACTTACCTTCCCCACTTCTCCTCCTCCCCTTTGCTTCATCACACCGCAAGAACGAATTGGTTGACAAAATGTCCAGAACAGCGGAACAGAAACCGTTGGCGGTGCTGGCTGTGCTGCTCGTGAAGGCATCATCATCGTCAAAGACAAACTTTTCCAATTCTTCAAAATGGTGTGCTCATCGCCTTACCGCCGCTCCTGTTCCTCAGGCCCAACCTATCTCCCTCTTATCCCCAAAAAAAACCCCATCCACCCACAAGTGGCATCTCCAGTGGGAAAATGATGACAAATCGATCGAGAGATTACGCGACGGCTTTCGTGGGTTGGAAGTTGAAGGGATGCGGTGAAGGTGGGTTGTTTCTACCGTTTTATCAAAAAATCAAGAAAAACTCATAGCTCAGAAGTCAACCGATAAAACCCCTCCAAGGTGCTTGCCGTCTCGGCGCTATGCTTGCCCAGCTCTTGGATGGCTTACGGAACGCATTTCCAGCAGTTGAACGGTCGTTACCTTAAGAGGTGAGTCAAAAGCATACTGTCGAGCAGCCTTTTCAACAGCAGAACAAAAAAAAAGCATTTATAGTAGCCTCTAGCATAGCCTTGTTCCATGTTACATTTCTACATGCAAAACTCACATCACGGACACATCAAATGGGCGTGTATGTTGGCAAATGATAAATTTATTGCATGTAGGCATCATCCTTCACTTCACTTCAAAACTTTACATTTATATGTGTCCTTCCGGTGGTTTCCCATCTGTTTGCGCCCGATGATGACAACCATCTGTCTCAGGTGATGATATTGCCGGGGTTGTCAACCTGACTACAGAAATAGAAGCGTGTTAAATGTCACGATGGCCAAACTCCTAGGCAACCACTTGTCCAACCGCCAGGAGACGATTCGAGTCGAGATGAGACGGTCAAGTGCAGTGGCCAAAGTGGTCTAGGTGCGTTGAGTACCGGTGACATCTTCATCGAGAAGCAGTAACTTTTCCACAACGGTACAGGCTTCCAATTTGTTCCACGGTCAGTGCTTCTGATGCGCTAGCGAGTGAACCTGTAACCGAGGTAGAAGAGCGTGTTGCAAATGTAAGGAATCATTTTATTTGTAAGAATAGTAATGTTTGGAAAGTAGTACTTGGAGCGAAGTAAATGACCGGTGAGCTTTCCATCTCATCAGTTGGGATGCACTTTAGCGTGGAAAGTTGTTTGAGATTGACGAAAAGTTAAACGATTAATGGCTATTTTGACGACTGGTTTCGAGTAACGCACAACCAATTGTCGTTGGAAGCATGGCCGTTGTAGAGTGGTGTCAGTAGAGTATAATGCAATTTTTAGAGCATTATTGATGAACTTTTTAGGTTGAATTATTAAATAAAGAGTGAAAAAATAATATTTTATTTTGTTTTTAACTTGAGTTACAAGATTAAGTACAACTTGGATATCGGTTTCCATTGTGGAACGAAGATCGCTGCCAAAGATCGATGATTTTACATCATATTCAACCTAAAATAATCCTACAGCACTAAGACTGTACGGCCAAGCGCAAAAATTATGTAAATTAGATAACAGATTAGATTTACATAAATTAGAAGATCATTCGGTAGCCGAAGAGATTGAGGCGCCGATCTTCGAACGAGCAGGGCCGAGGTTCGAATCCCATTCGGGCTGTTCCCCCGTACGGCACGACTGACTATCCTGTTGCGGGTACATTCCAGTCACGGAAGCCAGAAATGGCAGGCCAAGACCTATCGAGGTTGTAGAGCCAGAGAAGAAGATTGTACAATCTTTCCGATTGGCGAAATTTTTGGAAGTTCCTGGATGTTTTTGGAAAATCAAGAGTTGAATTATCCTGGACCAACTACGTTCAAATAACCAATGGATGTGATAGAATCTGTAAGGTTCAGCGCTCTCTCGAACAAGGATCTGAGATATCATATAATTATCACTTAAGTTAAGTGGGCGTCACAGTACAATGGAGATACAAATGGGAATTGTTAGATTGATTCTACACATTATTAAAATTTTCCTTAACAAATTAGATTACATTAGATATGTGTCGTACTAAATGTTTGATAGTATGCTATTAGCACTCAAATGAATGACTGAAGATCGTTCGATGATACACAAACATAGTAAGCCTAATCCATTAAATTCAAGGATCAAATTCATTGCATGATAACAAATCATTTCAACGAAATACGATGATAAAAGTCAGTAGATATATGATACTAATGTAAAGGAACTCTTTAAAGTTGAAGTCTTCATTTTTGAATTCATTACTCT
The DNA here is from genome assembly GCA_000473375.1 of Anopheles culicifacies. Taxonomy (NCBI): domain Eukaryota; kingdom Metazoa; phylum Arthropoda; class Insecta; order Diptera; family Culicidae; genus Anopheles; species Anopheles culicifacies. Next base: position 10,580 of record AXCM01007154.1, read on the forward strand.
TATTCTGAAACGAAGTTATTGACAGAATCCCTCTAGACACTGCTCATTGATGCAACCTGTCTAAAACTATAGCTACTTGCTTAGCTTCTACCATTGTTTGCACTCAATACTCAGTCTTTTGTGACTGTTGCTTCTGCTACGCTGCAAGTAAGCTGGGTAGCACCACAGACGCACAATGGCTTCACAGCATTCACCAACCGGTACCGTTCTTAACACATGGCCACATTTCATCCCAGTCGAAACTAGCTCGAGGCTAACCGTAAAGCACAATCTTTATTGTGTTACGATGTGATAATCCGGCGTCTTTTGCCGGATTTAATGGTTGTGCAAACTGGCAAACTGGTGTCTTTTGCGCTTGCTGGTGAGAATACGGGTACGCGTATACCCGTAGATGAAGATAGCCCGAATCGTATGGCATGCCGGGCAGCCTGCACGGTGATACAACAGCACGGCAGCACGGATCTGTGATTTATGACGGTGAATAATCTTCGGCCGGAAGGCGTTCAGCCGGACAGAAAGTCACTTTTTCGATCACAACTTGCCCTGCCAGTGAGATGAGATTTTCCGTTTCTGTGCGTTGCCGTTGACGAGAAAATCCACTACCGGTGTCCAAGTGTGCTGGCCAAGGGTACTGTGCAGACTGGGAAAGCAATCCTTTAACGACACAAAACCGTCATTGGTAACTGGGTTTCTTTCGCTTTATAGACACCATTGCGTTTGTGTTGCGTCAGAGACCTTGAGGATTCGGAAATTCGGTATCAATGAACGGTGGAGATAATCTTCACATCGAGACAAAAAATACAATAAATAAAAATTACAAAGAAAATGCAAAAGTTCAAAAAATCCCACGATATTTTGTGTTTAACAGTTTAATTTTGAAGTCGCACAACAAAAAACAAACAAAAAACGAGAACTATTTAGAAATAAAAACAAATTCTCGAATATTTGACTCTTGTATTGTAAAGAGAAGAATATTTGATAATGAAAGGCTGTTATACTGTCCTTAACATTATTGTTAGAACAGCTGGTTTTTGAGAATAAAAGAAAAACTATAAGTACTAGCTGAGCATAATGTAGTAGTTAGTTGTAGAGAATCACAAAACACACACATTGAAAAAATAAATAGAATTTTACACATACATTAATAATTTTTTTGGCACTTGCAAAATTCCTTCTTTTAAAGTAACTATGAGAACACATACCGAATTTTTTTTCCCGGCTATGGGAATGGTTTTAAAAAATCGTTTTAAAATACCGGTAACTTGAGACCACTTTTCCTAACGTAGATATATTTTTGATTAATTTTATTTGTTGATGTTGGCAACCTGCCTTTCATTTTTATCGTGCAAGATCCGATTTTTTGCATTTTAGAATTTTGGTATTTTTTATATATTATGTATTCATTCAAGATTTTGATAACTTGTAGCATTTTTAATAATCTTTCAAAAGAAGTATTAGTATTAAAGATACGATACTCCCAAGTACTACAAGAAATGGATAACCACAGCGAAAAGATTGTAAAAATCGGACATATTTTGCTTTACATCGATACACAAAATTATAAAGCTGTTGTAAAATTATGACAGTATGTTTTTCAGAATGCTTAAATGTTATAGAATGTTGGAAAAATATAACAAAATTCATCTCATTGCACATGGGATGTGACTAGACACCCATCTCGAAAAATAGTTACAGAAATGCTGCTTAACAGTATAGAAGATTAAGCACTTTTAAGGAGAGCTTCTGTTGTTGTTTTTTTACTACCACTTCCAAAATTGCTTCTTAAAATTTTAAAACAAATTAGTTGAACCGAAAATACCCCATATTGTAATAGAAAAATACTCGATAAAAATCGAAAACATAAATACCGCATAACAAGGTATTTACCCAACGGTACATCGCTAGTTATATGACTTGAAGGATGCCAGCGTTAGAGAAGAACGGATGGAACTCAGAGGTGCCTTAGCTGACTGACGGCGTCCTCTTTTATTATGTACATTTTATGAGGAAACCAAGAAATAACAATAGAATGAAGGAAACTTATTAAGCCTTTAACAAAACATTTCTTGAGGTTTCCTTGAGATCTGAACAGGTCTCTTTATCGGATAGTTGTTCGAAATCTTTACGAATGATTTACTTTTAAACGTGATGAGCTAAGCATTCTCACTCCTGAATGTATATGGCTATCTATCTTCCAATGAATGGATTCTCATAAAATCCAACTACTGATAGCGCCTGCCTTTGTTTGCTTATTTATTTTCGAATGATTTCGGTGTTACTGATTATCTCACCAACGGATCTTCTATCCAGATCCATTGCTGACTCAATTGTGTGCCCGTGCAGCCTAATACCAATCACGACACAAATTGGACATTTATTTCATCTGATCGTATCAATTTAAAGCATTTGTTTACGACGAACCACTGCCGGTGCTGGTTTGCCGATGACAAATGCCAGACGATTGTCTTGCATTAATGTTCGACAAATGCGCCGGAACGCGGGTGGTTCTTTCTGTTTGTTTCTTTACCACGGTTGTTTTAATGTGCGGCAGCCTTACTGTAAGCCGTTTGGAAACCATCGTTATTCTTAAATCTCTAAATCCCAACGGCACACTTTTCCTTTTTCGTGTGGTTGCTTGTAAACTCTCTCTCTCTCTCTTGATCGCATGTTTTTCATCAATGGTTTCTTTCGCTTGAGGAGAAAATTATATAAAAAAATACACACACAGAATGCTCCAGAACCACGCGCCGCATAATTCACCGGGGATATTTGAGGCACATTCGCAAATGCATTAATCACGTTGATTCATAGCACCGACCGTGTGATGAATGTGGTCGATGTAAATACATTAGTTAGAGCTCATTACCTTCTTACGGTCTGTCGGTACGGTCGAGAGTACATCGCGTTCGTTGCACTACCCGCGGAGGCACCTTTAAGAAATCGTGATCGCACTGGCTCGGATGTCTATCGATGAGGAAGCTCGCGTGCGCGTCACTAATTATGAATATCCAGCCCCAGCGAGCAGCTGTGCGCGGGCAGCACAATGAACATTATCAACTGTCTCGGTTTCGGTACGCTGGAACGCAGCGAAAGGGTGAATTATAAATTAGCGAACGGATTGACATGAGTTATGGTTTGGCGGATTATTACTTTGTTGGCGCCTGATTAACGTAGATGGGGAGCGGAACGGGGATGGGGTATTATGTTTTGCCAGTTGGTTGTATGATAGGATAACTGATTTACGGCCGGAAAGGGTATTTACGAGATGTTGATATGAGTGTATTTAGTTTTAAGAAAGGTATTTATGGGTTTAAGAATCCGATGAAAATAGTGCTTACATGGTTAGATGAAGCTTTTCAATCAAATTGTTTTAATATGTCGTTTTCTTCTATTTTTTTCTCACACCAGCTTTGGAAGAATATAAAAA
>KI424492.1:3263-20219 GCA_000473375.1 Anopheles culicifacies
GGGCTCTACAACGGTACCAGCTGTTGTAGGGCCGCTGTAGAGCTCTACAATAGTGTTGTAGGATGATGGTGGAACAGTGCCCACCATCATTATAGCAACAGATTGCAATGGCGACGGAGAAAAAGACGATAAATGGGACCGAAGGAAGCGACTTCGGGTCTCTCGAAAACTAACCGCCGAATAAAGTACTAAATTTGTGATGTATATTTATATCTTTCTACAAATTAAATCGGAGTTGGTTCATTTCGCAACAATCTGCGTATGCCAAGACCTGAATTTACTTATAGAAGATGGTTCCTGATGTTTTCCCTCCGATAAATAGCAGACACTTGGGTCCTGGAGGTTTTTGATCTTGTATCTCTAGACCTAGAAACTTCTAGACTTAGAATAAAGAGACCCTAGAGATCTTTGATAGAAGCAAAGGGACCTGAGAGTTTTCCATCTATCATATCCTGGCATTGATGTTGGTCATTGCCATTATGCTGCCACTCTATGTTTCTAATCAATTAGTAAACTTCCTTCAAGCTTGCTTAGCTCGTTGGTTGGATCAAGTGGAGTTAGACCTGAGGGATATCGGAGGCAGCCTGGGGTGGAGGAGTGCAGCCATGGACCAAGTATCCTGGAAACAGATTGGACATCAGGCCATGTCTTTTAGTCGTGCTCCCTAGGAGCATGCCAATAAAGAAGAAGAAGAAACTTCAAATTCACAATGAAGTTCAATAAAGTTTACTCAACGCTACTATTTATTTTATTAAGTTAATGCTTCGATCGAAACATCAAAACAAACATTGTGGTGAACGATAGATGAGTGTTGTATGGGATCACGGAGATTTCGTTATCTTATGTTAAGTTCAATTTAAAAAATCAAAAATTAGAAAATGCAAAAAAATCTTTTAAACCTACGGATAAATTAAACGTACATTAAATATTTTGTAAATTATTTCCAACAAAATACAACATTTTTCAACCAAATAATTAATAAAATAATGGTTTAACAAAAACTTGAAGCACAACCCAGAACGAATATTCTATAGCTGAATGTATCCTAACTATGACTCACCAAATAGAAGCCATAGTCTTTCCGTTTTAATCAGTTCTAATGCACGATCACGTCTCAACTACTCCTGGAAAATTTTGTCAGTTGAAATATTCCACATACATGCATATGTTTCGCTATCAATAAGTCAAACAGTCAAATAGCAAACCGAAAAAGTTTCAGCCACACAGCGGTGTTACGAAATGGCCGTGTTGCGTTGCGTGCCCGTTGGCGCCGAAAACCGGTACATGCACTCGCTGCAAATAGCTTTATCAAGTATCAGCTTAACGCAAGCAGACACATCAAGGGCGCAATGTTTGAAATGCAAACGTAATAATCCCTCGATAATCGAGTGGGCGGAGGCATATCCAGTTTTACGCGAACCCGATGGGCCTATGGTACGAGGGTACCTGTTCAAATTCAGATCAATCACTTTTTCACGCCATAATCGGGGCGTGAAAAAACACCACATCCACCAAGCTGGGTAGTTCCTCCAGCAAACATTTTCGAGAACCAAGTGCCATTCACACAATAGCTCTAGAAATCTCATAAATCCAGTTACGCGAAGAGAAAGTTGAAGGGAATGAAAATTTGTTCCAAAGTAACACTAATCTACGAAATCACACGCATTGCCTTTCGCTGCCCGTGTACCGTGTGTCTAATTTGGGCCAAGCAGTTGACCTCACGGCATGATACGGATGGGCATTGGTAGCTTATTATACCAGAAAGACGCCCTGCCAGAATTCAGCCCTAATTTCTGGAGCCAAAGAGCACTTTCTTGGGCGTATAATCACACGGAAGGAAGATCACACAGTGCACGGCGAAGATGGATGTAGATTAGACGAAATCGTACCACAAGATACTCGATAGCTATTGTCAGGTGAAATGTAGGTGAACAGACGTGCTAACTGTCCGGGGGAAAATGCATTCTACTCGCCTACCATAACCCAAACGCTGGAACAACGGGCCAGCGGATCACCCTCTCGTGACATCTTATTTTTTACTTCAATTTTCCAACCCAAAGCAAGGTACGAAGAGCCACAAAGAAAAGCATCTTCTCGGTGGTAAGTAGCAATAGAAAAGCTGAGCCATCGTAAAGAGCACTCACACACAGAAAAAAAAAACATTATGTAATTAATGTGTGAGAATATCCATAAATCATGAAGAAATTTTATGCTCGGCCTACGAAGTCAAGCTCTCCGCATCCAATTGTGGCCACAGCAGAAGAATGCTGGATTTTCCACACCACAGCACGGTCCGCTACCCGGCTACCCGTCGTCGTGTCATTTTTCTTTTGTTTTTCCCATTTTTCTCGCTCTTGTTTTCCTTCAATCTGGCCTTTAAAACATTCATCAGCGCTAAGAGATCACCTTTTTTTGTTGCCATCATCCAAACCCTACGTGTAGTTTTGGTTCGGTTTGTGCCCGGCTTTTGCTTCCCACCTACCGGTACGGTTTAGTATGGGAAAGAAATTGAAGATGGGAAATGATATTAATTGAAGAAAGAGGGAGAGAAGAAAAATCATCGCCCAACGCTAGAAACACCGTACGGAAAGCCGTAACGTCTTACGCAGCCCGATACTCACCAAACCTTTCCGGATTTGTTCGTGAAGCGAATTCAGAGACAATACATAAGAAATTGAGCAGAAAAAAAAATGCATTGGAGATTGATTAATTTTTGAAACCCTTTTTTTTCTAAAGTTTGAAAATTTTTTGCGTCAAGTTACTGAAATAAAGAAGATTATTTACTCAGTAAAAACAATTCGAAACGGGTTTTTTTTATTTAATTCAACCACTATTAGAAGGGTGCCACTTCATCACTTAATTTAAAACATTCTTGCTAGCAGCATTCAATCCGGAAGTCAATCATAGCAAATTTCATGCTCGCGCAAAAGGGTTTGTGTCCATTGCCACGTGTGCCATGCAAAGCAAAACACTTGTATTTGTGTTTTCGAAGCGCTCATTAGTTCAGCACAGCAAACAGAACTGCCAATTCTTTCGGCCACCCGCCACATAGCCGTACGTGCAACGAAATGAATCGATTCGATTTGTGTCCATTTGCCGAGCTATTGGAAACATCAATCAGATCAACGTTTGTGCTCGTCAGCTCACTTTTATTCGGGTTGGGGAAAAACGAATTCGCACTGCGAGTGAAACATAAATGAGTTTAATTTTAATTGTGTTAATACCTTTAGTTGCGCTGGGTTTTTGTAATGCAATCGATAACGAATGCAATGGCCATGAACACATTTTATTGTTAGCTTATTTGGCTATCGATAGATTCTATATTTTTTAATAAATATTATCTTTTTATGTTTTCAGAAGAACGGCCGGGCCGTATATATTAAAAGCCAAACTTGTTGTCTAACAATTCATACAATGATAACCGTTTAGCCAAGTGGATGGAGGAAAATAAAATGGTTACTTTCACAGTTATTGTTCATTGTGCTTTAAACTCTTCATAAAACATGAAGAAAAAATACTTTAGAAATTTCTTTTGAACTTCATTTAAGCTGAACAACAACTCATTTCGCCATTGCCGTTCCGGTTCATGTTCAACCGTTTGGCAAAAGTAATTCACACCAACAAATTCAGCTGCAGTAGAAAGATCATTCAGGACGTCCAGGTGAGGTCCAAAAAAGAGATGATAATTTTACAGCTACAACCTATGTAGTGGAGCGTAGAACACAAAGTTTCCTGATGACGAATCGTGGGAATAATCAGATTTAAATTTAAGAACAATCCTTACTAATATTAACATATTTTCCTAAACATCGCAATACAATGTTTTATATTGTTAGTATGTTTGTGAAAAATATTTTCAAAAGCACAGTTTCGAATTTTCTGCTCTTATGATACGCTTTTCTGTTGATGGGGTTCGTCATACCTTAAGCTAGTGTTTCCGTACAATATGACAAGGCAAATTAGCATATGAATAGCCTAAATAGAACATTTTCTTTTTAAAAGCTTATATAACGAACGTCGCTTGCAAAGATCAGGTCAACACAACTTTCTAGTCAAGTCTGACTGATTAAGCAGAATTTCCTAGGCTTAAACAACCTAAAAAAACCGTTAAATTAACCTTTACTGTAGACAATTATTTATTTTGGGTTGAATATCAAATATTTGGATTTTACATAATATTTTCATCGAAAATCGTCAATAATTTAATTCTTTTGGTTATTTACCACAATAGCAGATTAAACGTTATGAGCAGTACCAAACCAATTAATCGATCCATATTTGGGATCTATGATACAACAAGTTAAAAAGCTTAAATCTTAAGACGATATCTGTCAAACAATCGAGCAAATATTGATCGGTGATTTGAAACCGGGTTGCATCATGTCGAAAGATTTGTTAGGATCTGCTCGAAAATGTTGATCTGCTGTTGCGGTAAATGGCCGATACAGTGTATATTCTTGACAATTTTCAATAAAAATGTTATGTAAAACTCAAATATATTTTTTTTTCAAAAAACGCTCGATAAAAACTTATTTGGATTAATAAAATCTCGGAAATATGGACTGACCTTCGTCAGAGCTGCTGGAAAAGTGTGTTGTTTTGACATTTTTCGAGCAGCTGATCGAAACTGGCATTAGGAATAGATCCTAATAAGAAATTCATAGGCTGATTTGACTCACCAGTTTTTATGGAAAGCTAGCAGCGGATAAGCCGCCAAACGTCAAAACGCATATAGAAAAACTAATGGAAGGTATCATAGACCCGTTCGTTCGATTATTTGACAGAAGTCGTCTGAAGATTTAAGCTTAAGATATGACCAACCCCAATACCCAATATTTAATTTATTGACTCCGTACGCTTCGGGATGCTTACGCGATAAGCGGACAATACGGATAGTTAATACACCGTGGTTTTTATATAAAACTTAGTATATCAAATACTTAATTTTTTTTTTTGCTGTACGGATAATCAAACACTCGCTCATCGACCCTGATTCTTCAAGTATCATATTAATGGGATGAACCAGAAAGACAATAAACTTTTGTACATTTATCGATTATGCACAAATTCTTCATAAATGAACCCCAGGGCACCAAAACATCGCAGTAAGAAATAAAGGAAGTATCTATCATTTCAAACACGTTTACAAACAGTACGCATCTGTTTGCATTTGGCACTGATTTTATTTTCCTTCCAATTTTTATAAAGTTTATTTCGCTCACTACTACCATCGCTAGCTAAACAAATGTAAAGGTGGCGCATTTTAAAGCAACTGGGTCAGGTTTAAGCCGGTAAAACGGGTCAAAATCAACATTCGACACAACTCCCGCGAATGGGCAGGTAAGTGAAAACAGTACACAACTTCCACAAATAAAAACCCCTCGGCGAAGCAAACTACTAAGCAGCTTCCAACCATCATCATCTACAATCATCCCGTTTCGTCATACAAACAATATCTTACGTTCGAGCTTTTTTTTATTCTTTCTCATGTTTAGTACACCATTTCCGAGTGGCCGCAAGCATGCCGGAAAATGAATTCGATCCGGCAAACCATTAGAGAGGAGAGACGGACTCCTCCATCCCCCTTTGCCCAGCGGATGCGAACGGTACGGTGAAGAGCCCTAATGGTTAAGAGAGCTTCGAAGGCTCATTAGCATAACCAGGAACGCACGCAGAGGCGCTGGGAAATATAGGCTAACATTTTGCATCGGACGCCACAGACCCACACACGTAATCACGGGGTTAAAAGCAGAGCGCCTAAATGTAAGCTGCCCAAAACACAACCCATCTAAACATGGATCAGCTGTGTTCGTTTTGGGGGCGATAAGAGAAGCGCTCGTCCGAGAGGGAAAAATTAACTGAACGAAGAACAACGCGAAAAAATACGAAACTCAACCTCCTATAACAACAGCGGCTATCTGATCGGCACAGTAAATATGCTTAACAATGTTGCGAATGTAATGTCGGAGTTGGGGGAAGAAAAGGCTTTTCCCAAAGCGGTGAAACGTGGCAGGACGTTGAGGGAAAATTGTTTTCCATTACAAAAATCAAACACTATTCCACGCTAGCCACAGCGAACTTACCACCGAGGCTTAAGAGGGCTAACGCGAACGTCAAAGCACGCGACAAAAGTGACCGGAATATGGAATGCAAAAAGTTCAAGCAAAAGGGGTTTGCCACAACGAGAGAAAAAAAAACCGCCATTACTGTCGCCTTCGGAAACGGAAGCGAGAAGTGAGAAAAGATATTGTTGCCATGCATGAAGGCGCGTCTGTCGACGACAGGAGATGGCGATTATCTCGACGAGGCAGATTATGATAATGCAGCATTGGAAAGGATGAGCCACAGCTTTGATAGCTGCGGGCTTACGGGAAGCTCTCTCTCTCTTTCTCTCATTTTCTCTCTCTCTTTTTGCAATTTACTATTTTCTTGCGGAAAGCAAAATTTTGTCCTTGAGCGACGGATCTCATCTGTTTCCTCTTTTCTTTTTTCCGACAATAGTTGTCTTTTTTTTGTCGTTTACTCTAAAAGTAACAACAGCTCCGGAAAATTGAAAGCTCCGAGTCTCATTTCTAAAGGAAAACAAACCCATTAGCAACAATAACATATAAATGTGCTGCATTTTTTCTTTGTATGGAAAAAAAACTGCGAGGAAAACGCGGAAAACCCTAAACGCACACTTTAAAATTAGTCTCCAGCAAGCATTTCACCTGGCCGCACTTATTTTGCTAAAGTAAATGATAATTGCCATCTTTATGTCGTCCGTCGGCTTGCAATAGAACACATTTCCCAAACTAATGATTTAAGCCATCCCCCCCTAGGCGACTGCGAGACTTCCTCGAGCTGTGGCTGAAAGAAAAGTTTTCTTCTGAATGAACCATCATCCTCATTGGAACGCTCCGCTAGTGATGGTTCTTAGCGCGTCTACCAGTTCTTTTTTTCCCACCGAAAGCAATTAGCCAACCAGCCAGCCAGGAATGTCGAGAACGGGCAAACAGTTTTTGCCATTCGTGACGTCATTTCCTTCGTGCACACAACAACATCGACAAACCACTTCCACCAGCAGAACTTTAATCCATCCTGCCGCATGCTTTTGCTCTTTAAAATCTCGCTCATAGACGCATTACGTTGACACGCACGCACCCTGGCGTATGTTCTGAGGAGTCTTTAAATTCCATTCCATCCGGAGCGAAACCGGAGCAAAGCAAATTCACACACAAGCAGCAAGGAACTCATCCATGAAGTGGTCGTGAGCGGGAGAACAACAACAACAAAAAACCGCAGACTTGGACCTGGACACGCACACCGGCAACTCGGGTTCTGCTCGGCTTCTGCATCGCTTCCCATGCCAAAGCGGGGTGATGCACGAGTGCATTTTTTCACGTGAGAAAAATTGTGGAAATGACCGCCGGCTTGCCTTACTAAGGCTGTGCGGCTAGCATTGCGATGTTGCAATAACGTGGCGAATGTTGATGACGTTCGCTGGGAAAATGCCAGCGGGTGGTGGTCACTCATGATGGCCACATTCTCATTCTTAGTCCATCGCTGCGTTATCTTTTGAATATTGGCATACTGTGTACTTGAGCCATGTGAGTGGGTAGAAATAAGGGGAACAGGAAATAGACAAGTAGACAACATACCGTTTGCTGGTAGTGGATCAAATGGAGAAACGATTCGTCATTCGTCAGACGGAATAGTGCAAAACAAGAAGAAAAAAAAACGAACCGATTTCAATTCAAACTCAGGCGCAGACGGGTCACAAACACATTGATTACCAGACGAAAATAAAAGGACACTCAAAAGGAATCAAATTCGTTGAATGAAGAATGTTATGTGAGTTCTGAGGGTTTCATATGCAAGAGAACTGTTCGCAAATAAATAATCACAAATGAGCATTTAATATTCAAACTAACTGAAAGCTATCGGGTGGTCTAGTGGCCGAGGCAATAGCGGCGCTAGTTTTCAGAGAAGAACCACCGGAGATCAAATCTCATTCGGACTGGTTCGTCTGCAGTGAGGACGGATTTTCCAAATACGTAGTATATTGATAAGCCTAATAAGCCATAATGTATATAGCTATTATGACAAATAGGGATTATTAAGCTAAGAAGAAGACTAGGCTCGAGAACTAGGACACCTGAACGATTTTCTTTTCAGGGTGTACAAATGGAGATTTTTCCTAGAGATGGGTACAAACAGAGGCACACTCTTCGGGAGCCACGATCTAGAAAAGGTGCCCCTTTTTTCCTAGCGGGGTGTGAAAAGGGTCTACGGCTGTACCACTCGCCTTCTCTGAAAATCACGACTTTATAAAAATGGCACCTTTTCTCATTTGGAATAAAAAAATGGCTACGTAAGTGCCGTACGCCCTCTCAAGAACTTTTGAGCTAGGAAGAATGTTATTTTCCTAGCTGGAGTGTAAAAAAATGGCTTCTGAACTCCGAAAAAGCTGCGAACTTCCGAAGGAACTGCGAGCTAAGAATAGTGGCTGCGTACATACGCTTCCCATCAAGGATCCACCGACAGGGGAAAGTGGCATTTTTTCATAGTCGGGGTGCAAAAAGTGGCTGTGGACGTACCGCGGAAAATTTGCCCTTTTTGCCAGCGAAAATCTTAAATATGGCTGCGCATATGCCCTGTACCCGTTTTAGCTCCAGATCACAACGCCATATCCTTCTTAATCACAGAACATAAATAAAAATTATCTTTTATTATCTTTTAACAAAATAAAAAATGAATCATTTCATTCGTGTGATACAGATTTCAAACATACCGCCATGGAATAGATTTGAATAAAACAAATGCTATCCCAAGACCCCAAGAGCATATTTTTGTAAATATATGCATAATTTGTGACACGCCATTACATGCCCTACATATGACATGTCAGGAAGTAAGGAGTTTTGCTTGAGTTCATTTACTTCAATAGTGAGTCACGTTTCAAACAAAATCGTTTGTGAATATTTTAATCATTCCCCTTTTTTGTGGTAATTCTTTTGTGAATTAATCAGTTACGAACCTGTTTTGGGACAAATAAATTCGTTCTTTCACGAGCAGAAGATATCCGCCTCCACATTAATGACCATCACATCGCCAACAATCAGCACAGCAAACGTGCAAGAAAGGCGTCAAGAAAGATGCACAAAACGAATGTACCCACCCGTCAGCGGGAAAGCGAGCAATTAGCAGCATTTGGAGCTTCAAGTGGACCTCCGTGGCTCGTAATTGTTGCAAATTGAAGCGTTTCAATACGATGTGAGAATTCCGCTGCGTTCGCCTTATTATAGCCTTCTCTCGTTCAGTTTCGAATTTCAAACTGCTCTAATACGGCGTGGTTAAGAATTGATTGTGCTCATTGCTTCTGGCTGCTTCACTCTGATACTTTCAATTTAATGCTTCTTTCATAGACGAGGCTGTTTGTATGAGCTCCCTTAGTAGCATACCGGCTTTGAAAAATTTCGTGATGAAAATCAATGTCGACAACACACAAAAAAACCCAACATCATACACCTCGAAGGCTCCGACAGCAGAATGCCATTGGTGGCCGGACAATTAAAATGGGCGAACAATTTTTCACGCCCCCTAACAGGCAGCTGTTTGCAAAAAGGAGCGGAGGAGGCCTGCACTGTCTGTCCGGCTGAACACTTAAAAGAAGACGAGATCATTTAACGACGACAGAAAAAATAAAAGCGAACCATAGATCTGCAAGCAATTACCATTTCATTGGACATTGGTGGTATGAGTTGCAGAGGAGAAACAAAAATACGCTAAGGTTATATCAATTTTCTTCTTAAATTGTAGCTTTAAGTTCCATTTAAGGTTTGCCAGAAGGCATTTATAACTGCCAGTTTTATTTCTCAATTCTTAATGGTGCAGAAATAATTTCAACTCAAGCACTTGCATGACCCTCAACGTCAAATTCATGTTTTGCAGCAATAGAACAATTTAAAATAAATGTTTTGTAAAAATCTTTCTCTAATGTCAAAGTAACGGCAAAGTAACAAAATTATGTACCTTTAAATAAAATAAACAATTTATGTACTGCCCAAGCTAATGGGCATAATAATTTATCCTGCTTCTATGTCATGTCAAAATTGTATTCCTGTTTTTTTGTTTCTGGTTTGGTAAAAGAAAACTTTTAGGCTAAAAATAAAAACTTTCCTCTCCCGATGCGATGGATAGCATCTCATCACGCAAGGCAAGCGTAATTGGAACAAGGCAAGGCAAATTACCCAAAAACGGTCTCGTTCACTTTCTTCACGCGACATCCCCAAGCAAACAGCGTAACAAAAGCGAAAGGATTCGCAAGTGAATCCTTTTTGCATGGGAAAAGAAAACTTTCTCAAACTTATCCCATTCATAGTAAACAAACTAACAAACCACAGCAAATAAAAAAAAATCTCCCCTCTTCACTAACTGCTACATGGGGGTGGAGGGTTGACTCAGGTCACCAGACTTAACAAACCATGTCAGCAAAAGTTGTAAACCTTTCCTGTCCATAATTTTCGTTCCACGGTGAGCACTACACACCCTCGGAAGGAAACGGAACCACTGTCTAAGGCATCGCTGTGTCAGTGCAAGGGGACACTGTTTGATAGCTTTCCGCATGAAAGGATCATAAATTCCTTGGCTAAAAGGGGAGGGGGGAGTCGCGTAACGGAAACAGCAGAACATCGTTTCGAAAGGGGAAAGGGGAAGACAACATTTTCGTGACTAGCACAGACATACGGAACACACTGTAAATCAATTGACGCAGCATTTATAGATAGGTTGAGGCGAAAAAAATAACGAAATCGTAAGTAAGTGTATATATTAAAGCCTGATCGATTATTCACGACCATTAAGGGGTCTAGTGTAACTAAGCAGAAAGCCTAATGACTTTGTTTATGCTGTCATAAGCGTAAGGGATGTGTTACGATGCAGTTAAAGCTATTATGAACCATGAATCAGGCTGTTAGCATATTGATTCGGAACGAATTCAACAATATTACTATAAATAATTCAATTACACAAAGGAAAAATATGTCATGCAATCAAGAATTCATAAAAGATCCTCTTGCTTACCTTTTCTTAAGTTTGATCCAAATTATATCACCGAATGTTGATACATCACTGCTTTTTGGTAAATATTTGTGCAGTTTTTTTTTTTGTAAACACAGCATACGAATTTCGTTGAAGATCTTCCTAAATCTGATCACAAAAACATTAACAAGACATCAATTTTGGCTTATAACTCACTCATTCTTCAAATAACACTATTTCTTGTCACTTTAGTAACTTCACGACTTAAACCTAACATCTCCTAACAAGCGAAGATCACTGACAGCTCACTCCCAACACTTGTGGTACATCAGAGCACACATTGAACACAACTTCTTGGGCAATCATTTCTTCTTCCAATCTCTTTTGCACTCTCCACTTTGTTCGAAACATCCGAACATACTTCTTTAGCCGATTATTAACAAATTTGCGGAGTAAGGTTCAGCTACGAAGCGTAGAATCAGCAACAACAGCAGTCAGATTACTCGTTATCGCCCAAGAATTCATTCGCCAAGGCAGTGGGTACTTCCCATCATGTCTAGACCATGCGGTTCTTGCCGGATCGCTTCTTCTTGTTCAAGTTGATCACTGGAGTTGCCCCCGTACCTCATTAGCGTATCATCTGGCGCAGTATTCCTGGAGAGGTTGATGCCGTTTGGTTCTTCCACACTATCGACTCACCTTTCGGCAACTACTCACAGCAAACCCAAATACCAAACGAGAAGATGATGTAAATCAACACGGCACTAAACAGCGCAAAGCACAGTAATACAAGAAACACCATCCTGACGTCCTGCTCAGCAACTCTCTTCCACAGAACCAACCGTAAAACCGATGCTTCGATCACAACACTTCGATTCGTGTGCGTTTCGATTGCGAATGCGGACGGCTAAACGTGTTGTACGCTACTGAAGAATTGTGTGGAAAATTTTCCAACAACCAAAACATGGGTGGTTGTTTGAACCGGTTGTCGTTTTGACATTTGACAGTTACTAGGGCAACGCATCGTTTACTATTGCGGGCGTTTGGCCGTGTCAGACCTCACCGTACGTAAACAAACTTCGGACCCCACGGATTCGCTCGCAAACTAGGTAAGGTGTAGGAACGGACCCCCTTCTGAATTGTTGAAGACTGCAGGGCAAGTGCGAATGCGAAGATACCGAGGCAAGCGGAGGAACGATAAACAATTCAAAACTTCCCAACGCCGTTTGGTAACGCAGGCGGGCAGCGGGGTCGGAAAAATTATTGAGGTTAGAATGAGGATGAGGCACTCGCGCACTGTTGGGCACAGGTGAAATCTCACTGCCGGCAGGAAACAGGTAGAAGAAAGAACGTAACAAGAAAGGGTCCGGAATCCTTACAAAGCACACGGTACAAAACGGGGCCCACCGTTACGGCATAGCTTAAAAACTCCCTACAAAACTTTAACGTATTTTTGTGCTGTTGTCTGCCTCTTTTTAACACACAAGATGCGCGCACACACACACACGCGTTAGGTATTCCGGAGTGCACTCAACTATTATTTCCTTCCGTTGTGGCGTGGCTTCCTGTACATCCGGGGAGTTGAAACAAAAAAGGCATTCTTTTCCCTAGCTTGTTGAAAGTAATTATGAAATCACTGCTCAACAGCAACAACGAGAATCCTTCACATCCATATTTGCATCCCAGGAACGATGCGTTACCATAGTAACGTTACGTGAGGTAAGAGAAATGACACTCGTCGATTGAATCTGTATATGAGTAGCACAACACTTGCAGCGCATAATAATGCTATCTGTAACCACTGATTAACCTTTAACCTGTGCCACTAATAATCACAAGACACTGTAGCAACTTGGCCATACAAATTTCCCACCTAAACTGCTCCCAAGTCACTCCACGGTCGCACACGCGAACCGACACCGACTCAGATCCGACGACTTGCACGAGGGTACGCGCCTGTGTGAACTGCCTCGGAACAGTGTTGATTTGAAACTGACTGGTCGGAACGGTCGGTCCAAACAATCCCCACAACGGGCAAATGCGGGCTTCCTTCTCCGTGCGCCTGCTAAAAACAATACGCTTCGGTGTGTGCGCAAGTGGCTGTGTTTGTTGCTTGGTTTCGGTGCGTTTCGTCTCCGTGTTTTTAATTCCCCCCGTCCCCTTTCCGGACGGGGCCCTATACCGGCCCTTTACCGTCCGTTCGGAGGTCTCAAAATGTTGCGCGAACCCCCTAAAGCCCTCGTTGCATTCGGATCTTACGTCTGCGCCTTGTGTAATGGGGGTTGTTCGTCGTCACTGTTCCGGCGGCGTTTGTTTTTCGTGTTGCTCTCTCTACCACGTTCGTTTACTTTTCGCACTCCACTCTCTTTCTCTCTCTCTTTTCTCTCCTCTTTCTTCTATCTTTTCTTATCTCATTTTCTTTTCTAGCTTATTTTCGCCTTTTTCCTTCTGTTCTGTTTATTGCTACTGCGCCGAGGGGTTTTTCTCTTCTTTTGCAACTCATCGTTTTTCTCTCTTACTTTAACTGTTTTAACCTTTCCTTTTTTTTTTGCTCTCCCCCCTTCGTTCCCGTTCTTATCTTTTCCTTCCGATCCGTTCTGCTTCATCGTGTTATTTACATCACATCATCAAATTTCTTACTTCTCTCTTATCCTCTTATCCCAACTTTCTTCTCTCTTTTGCTTCTTCGTTTTATTGGTTCTTCACTCTTTACGATCATCATGCACAACAAACGAGCATCGTATACATTACATGCGTTCTGATCTTTATTATGCCCACACCTCCTTACACCCCTTTTTTGTCCCCCCCTGCCTCTTCCAGCACCACTTAATGTTAGCAACATATGCAGTTTTGTTTTGTTTTTTTTTTCTTCTTTTCTTCCACCCCGAAAAAACCTACCCCCACTTCCCCATTCTGATTTGTGTTTTGTGTGTTTGCACTGTAATTTCAATATAAACACGCACAACCACCATTACCGGCAGGGCGGCTAGCGATCGTGTGTTACGGTGCTCTAGTACGGTGAGTTCTTGTAACCTGCAGCCTGACCCCATATCTAGCGTGCACTTGACACTCTGCTAGGGGCGCACATTATTTTTTTTTCATCTTTCTACTCTTCAATTTACAGACGATCGTCGTTCTTAATAGATTGTTCGTTCCATGTTTCATCCCTTAAAACAAAACAAAATGGGCCGGCTAACCGTTGATTTTATGGATCAATTCCACACACTCACCTTCTCATGGGTGGCCGTTAGGGGGCTTTGTCACAGTAGCATCACCACCACTTCCGAGCCGGACAATAGAACCGCTATCCGGATCTCGCCCCGCGATCGTGTGTCAGTGTGAAATGAGATGAGTTTTTTTATATTATTTTCATCAAAATTATACTCTTTTTTGGAAAACATAAAACCAGCCACCCGTTGGATTTTAAATTGTCTAATTAAAGGGAAAGGGAAGGTCGAAAAAAAGACTTTTTAGCTATTTTGACAATAATTTCTTTGCTTTTTGTTATTAAAAATATAACCTAATGCTTTTGAAAATATTTTACTTACGCTCCCTCGTGCAAACTATGCAAACGTACCAACAGTTTTAAGGTCACCCAAGTGAGCACCTCCAAAACACCTAATATTTGCCAATAAAATCCGTGTTCCAACGTGAAAAGCACTGTAACACTGTCATGTCACCGGAGGAAAAGCTTATCAGCTTTTCCAACTTAACAGTTTATCATTCACAGATCTACAACAGCAGAAAGACAGCAAAATGCATTATTGGAATAAATTTTAGCTCCATTGCCACATTCACACAATGCTTTCACTGCTTCACGACAGATAAGGCCCCATTTTTATTATAAAGCACTCAAAAGCCTCATAGCCTATTTTTGAGTGAGTGTAAACAACATTTCCCTTTTCGCTTCTCTGCACGCGGAACTCGTACCCATTCCGTTCCAAACTTTGCGAAAAACGAAAAATAATTATTATTTTTACATTTAAACAACCGCCACCATTCCAAGAGGGATATTAAAACCGACCTCCCGGTGTGGGCATTTTGTGCAAAACCAACAATTACGGCGGTTGGAGTTACGAGCGAGGAGCTCGCCCCTCGCTCAAGGGTATCGTTTTGACGAATTTTTACAGAATGATGTGAAAACTTGACAAACCAAACCATAAGCAACATTAACGCTTTGTGGGCTGTGGAGTTTTGTTTGTTTCCTTACACCATCAAAGCTCAATCACGCCGTGTCTCTAATGCTAACAGCCGGGTTTTTTTTTCTCACCATTCAGCTGCAAGTGAGTACAAGATCGCAATCAACACACGGATCAACAAGTTTTTATGTCTGTGTGTGTTTGAAGTTTGAAGCTGCAGCATAATACACCAGCGGAATCAGCGATTATGTCCCATTGATAGAGTTCGGACTATCGGTTCATCGGAACCTGCACACCCACCCAACGGCGGGTCATTAGGGCGTGTGAATTTGGAATACCCTACCACGAACTGGCTAGTGTCTCGCCAGCATAATTAAGTTACATGTCCAACTCTTCAGGTTTGGGGCACGCCAAAACGCACCCAGAAGCAGTGAAGTAAAAACGTGATCCTGTGCCAGATCCAAACCGGAGCTTCGTGCCCATTAAATTGGCTGCATATAACGACACAACGAACAGCCATCAATGCTTTCTCCACTGTTCAGCCGTTCTGGTCACGTTTTATGGCTGACCCATCGTACAGTACGGATGCCGCCCGGAATATGCAAACACACCATCCGTTTCCCAATACTGCACCGTACGCCTTTATGCGTGTAAATCTGCATGTGCGTTTCGTTTGTGGTCGGTACACTGAAGTATGCAGCATTATGATACCGAGCAGCATCAAACTATTGAGGTTGTTTTTAATTCATTTTTAATGTACGTTTGGCGCTTTTCATTGGTGAGGGAGGAGGAGAACAAATTTATGGGATATTAATCGATGGATGCAGGTTTTAGACATTAGTTTGTTGCTTTCCAGAGTCAGGCTGTCAATGTAACATATTACAAAATGAGTTTGTAGGAGTATGATAGTAATTGGATGTTTCGTTAATGTCAGTGGAATGAATACTTTGACATTTTTATACAACAATGTAGCTGGATCAGGTCTCATAGACATCTTCTTCTTCTTTTGTGGCTCTACAACCTCGAGAGGCCATTTCTGGCTTTCGTGACTGGAATGGACGTTCTTCTTCTTCTTCTGTTATGCAAGATGGATTGCATTTTGCTATGTTTGTTCAATCTTCTGTCCTATTACCCATATTCAGAGACTTCAGCTATTCAAAGGCATATGGAGTATTCTCGTGCGACATACTGCTTTACCATGTTCCTCAAATGCTAGACGAGTTTTCTTGAACTTTTTTGCTGAAGAACGCATCCATTCACACCAATTAAATCTCATCAAATATACAGTAATTACTCGGTGACGGATCAAGCTGTTTGGAAGTCCTAAAACAGGAGTAGAAGACGGAGCACATTGCCTTCGAATCGTATAAAAATTTTCTAAATTCCTGCATTTGTGGATTAAATGTCCGCATAACTTCCGATCGTGGCTGTCAACTTGTCATACTACAGCCTGAGGAAACTTTTCCACTCTAAATATCCGTTGCGACGGACGAAGTTACAGAACATTCAAAGTCCCAGAATTCACATACGCCTCTGGCCGCGTTCGAGAGGAATAATCTCAGAAGAATGTTTGGTCCCGCATGTGTGGAAGGACAATGGAGGAGCCGCTACAATAACGAACTCTATGAGTTGTACGACAATATCACCATCGTGCCGGGAATTACACTCCCCAGTTTCGGTGGACTGGTCACGTCATGAGAATGACACCGGACGACCCAGCCCGTAAAGCTCTTTTAGGCCGTCTTCACGGACAGAGGAGGCGTGGTACGCCCAAACTGAGATGGAGTGATGGCGT
>AXCM01007157.1:0-14445 GCA_000473375.1 Anopheles culicifacies
ACATCATCAACGATGAGCTACTGATGACGCTTTCGGTGCGTGAGCTTAACAAGCGTCTCCATGGTTGTCCCCGGGATCAGGTCGTGCGGTTAAAGCAAAAGCGACGTACACTGAAGAACCGTGGGTATGCACAAAACTGTCGCTCGAAACGCCTGCAGCAGCGACACGATCTTGAAATCACTAACCGGCAACTGCATCACGAGATGCATCAGATGAAGGTGGAACTGGCGAAGATCAAGCAGGAGCGAGACGAACTCATCCAGACGCTGCAAATGCACCAGCGTGAACAGTCGGCACAGCAGACGGCCAACGTCCTGCAGCAGCACCAACATCAACAACAGGGTCACCACAAGCAGCAACAGCACCAGCAACATCAACAGCAACACCAACAGCAACAGCATCAGCAACAACAGCATCAACACTATCAGCAGCAACAATCTCGTCAGCAGCAGCAACAGCAGCAACAACAGCATCATCTTCATCATCAACAACAGCAGCAGCATTTGGGATCGTCCCAACACAATGGGAACTGTGGTGGAAGTGCAGGTGGTGCCAGTGGAACCGGTACCGGAAATGGTAATGGCAATGGAGGTGGTAGTGCCGGTGCTGGTAGCAGTGGGGGTGTTGGTGTAGGGTTAGTTTCCTCGGTGAAGCAACTGATCGCGGAGAGTGTTACGTCACAGGAATACTACGTATGACGCCAGACGTCGCTCGGTAATCATCAAACACCCTCGTGGGTTGGGCGCTATGCCTGTTAATTCCGAGCTGCGGTGGCGCAAATGTGTGAGTGTCGAGTGGAATGGTCGGAGTTGGAGACGTGTGATGAGGGTAGGGTGGAATATTGGAGCGGTCGACGTAGGATGTAAATAGTAAACCTTAGTGTCGCTGCACACAGCCGTACGGTGTTGTGAAGTAAGGGGGCTATAGATCCTGCTAGTGATGGGGGATGTTATCGAGACAAGGCAGGTGAACAGGTGTTATATTGCTTTGTTTAGTATGAACCAAAACGGGCATACCGTGGCGCTTTATGTTCTTAAAATCGTTTGAAATTTAATTACTTCCGGTTTGTTTATCATGAAAACGTGTTTAGCATTTTCCAAAACGCTTACATATAAGACATTTTTGATTGATTATGTAACGTTATTGATGAGTTATTCTTGTTTCTATTGCTTATTATTAAGAGGAAAAAAAACACGATATTCTTTTATTTGCTAATGTTGTGCTGAAACGGCATTGTGATTTTTGCATCAATCGGAATGTTAAGAATTAGTTTTGGTTACATGTTTTGTTATAAAATTCATATTATACTCTCCTTTCCTGAGTTACGCGAATAATACGTTCCAGATCATCGGTTACATGGTGTCTTATTTAGTGTACCAATGTTAACATTTTATGTTCATTTCGACATTCCTTAAATTCAAATACGCCTTATGAATATATTGGACAAAAAAGAGATTTAATTCGAAATAAGTAATTTTGAATTCCTTAAAAACTCTACAAACTGGTAAATTCGCGTAACTCGGGAAAAGATTGTAATTAGAATTAGTTTCAATGATTTCTTTCGAGCGAATACTTACAGTAAGAGAAGTAATTAATTTCTGATCGTTCACTTTCGTATAGGTGCATTAAAGCCCAGCATTAAACATTTGTTCCATTATTATGTTCACCTGAATAACTACTGTAGTGTATACGAAAGTGTTGGAGCGGTCTTCTTCGTACACGTGTGATCTCCTCATGCTGGAGACAATGGTTATTGGGGAAAGCTAAAGCAAAAAAGTAACAAAAAAAAACACAGAAACTTTGTATAAAACCGGTCGCCACTACCAAAACGAGCGAGGCTAATGTTTACGATGATAATAATAACAAATGTAGCGAATGAAATATGTTGTAATATTCACAAAGGCACAATTGATAAACTAAGACAGCCGAAACGTAACAAAAGGAACACATGCATTCCTCGACTACAAGCAGTAAAGCAATAGAAGGATCGGGTGACAGTAAATATCATGTTAATAAAATGTAATAATTATCGAGCGCTCGATAGAACACGATAGAATCATTGTATTACGTACTGAACGGGTAGGCCGGTTGTGCTCAACCGGTCGATCGGTTGAAAGATGAGTTTTGTTACCGTATCTCGGAACGTAACTGCAAACACTGTAAAGAAGATGGATCACTGATCTGCCGCTAGTGTATAAATAGATAAGAATCCAAATCAAGCGTACGAAGACGTTTATCATTAAATGATGTTGAAGAAAAGTAAAAAAAAAAATTACAAACAAAATCGGTCTGTAGTGTTTTATTTCTTCCGCAACTGGGTGAGTTTGTTGAGATTGGTTCGATCGTTGGGTGTTCGTCGTGTTTTGCTGGGCAGAAATGGTCACCACAAAGTTGATAGCGGTGGCAGGAAACATCAGACGATGTTTGTTTACTGTTCGAACTGTAACGAGGATGCGACAATTCTTTCTTTCTTGTTTTCTTCTTCATTATTTACCATTTGCAGAGAGAACGGTTTGCAGTGCAGTGTTTTCTTTATCCAATGCCGTCGACCACCAAACGTAATGATCGTAAAGCCACGAACACTGACAAACGTATCGAGTAGAGTATTCGCGCGGGTGGCATTAGCATTCAGCGAGGTCCTTCCGGATGTGGTGTGGACACCACAGCCGTTGCGTGGGGGTTCGGGGAGCAAGTATTCGCTACCATGGGTGGTTTATGTTAAACGGACATATAACGTTCCGTCCATCAACAGGGATGGCCATTTCTGAGAAACTGGAGAAAAACATTCTTCCCTCAGCAGCGGGTCGCTTTATGTTTGAACGCAACATTGCGTTTTTCCCGTTAGGTGCTTCCAATGATGGGGTGGTGTAGAGTGTCCCAGTACCTACTTACTGGTGGCATATGGATGTTAGAGAAAAATATCTTTCCTGCGTATAGGCGTTACCACATTTTACGACCTTGGGTTGGGTTGGCGTTTACATAGAGCTTTAAAAGAAAATGTGTTTCGAGAGCGAATCGATCGGAAAATGATGTAGCAAATAAGCTGCTAAAGTGTGTCTGAAACTCAGTCAAAATAGTTTACTTGCATGAGGATTTTATAGTTAGAAATTATCTAACATTATCAAAATTATAGAGACATTGAACGACACATTTAAACTGCTTAATTTAGCAATTTTTTAAACGGGCACACTTTTATGTAAACACTAGAGCACGGCAAATTCAATTGTCTCCAGCTTTGGTGACCTTTCCCGTCAGTGACTTAATTATCTAGCAATTTGTTTATGTCTTCAAAGAATAGAAGAGCTATTGCGCTTGGGGCAAAACCGTACTGAACGGGTCTATCGAGAGACGATTAGAATTATTTCAAAACATAAATACTCGCCACGATCGCACTTTTGTTTAGGGACGCGCAGCTGCAAGCTCATGAATGAATTCCATTCCTTACCACTATCGGGGTACGGTCTTTGTTCACGCAGCTTCGTATCAAGTGGTTAAGAGAACTCGCGACCTCGCGAGTTTAAGAGTAAACACTATTTTCAACCCAAACAAGTGTGCTCCGATCATACTCGAGGATGATTTATTGCAGACCAACTAGAAACTGATTGTGGAGCATTGTTTTCGGAAACGTATCAACGTATTCTATATCCGACTTGAGGCTGTGTTCGATGAGTGATCAATCGTAAACAATAGTTTTTCAAGCTGATTTATGCTTTATTGACATGGTGTGGTTGAGTGTTGTGTATTGAGCAGATTTTTGTGACAATTTCGAAAATTTATGTTAAACAAAGCAAACAGCTTTAATTTTATGTTTACGAACACGCTCCCCATGAATTGTCCGGTATGGTAAGCCACTAAGTCCAAGGTCCGAGATTATTCACATTACAACTTCACCCTAACAGCTAGTTCCTAGCTTACAGGATAAAATACCGTGGAACCACCCTTAACCACAGTGCTAAAACAACACAGGGATAGACTGATATCATATCGGTGGCATGTTGCACTCTTGAAACTGACAAGATAAAGTCCAGCCGGAAGCTAATAAAATAAAACACCAAAAAATCCGTTCGTGGATCAAAGCGCTTCCTTTTTCCACCGTAAGGGAAATGGACATGGTGAATCGGGTGGACATCGTAGATGATGTGTTTCATCAGATAGTCCGGTCCGAAGCAAACCAACGACGACGGCTATGATATTGGTAACGATGTACGAAAAAACGTGACCAGGATAATGATCGTGATCTGTTCGGGAGGACGTTTTCGCACCCCTTTTTGAATTTGGGTGGATGGCAATGTCTGAAAGGGTAGGAAAAGGGGATTGCCAGAATCACCCCTCACTTGTACGAGTGGACATTCGGTTTGTTTTATGGTAAAGAAAATTTTAAAACCAGACACCATCGCCTAAAAGGAATACGTTGTTCGCGCCTTTCGGTTAGGCAATTCGCATTACACATCACAGGATACGGGATGAATTATATCACAGGATAAACTGTAGTTCATTATTTGTGGATGATTTTTGCATCGTGTAACACGTACAAATATCAATAATGCCTTCGCAAACCTTTGAGAAAATAATCTACATTTTGATGGATAAAACATGCTGGATAAGAATCGTTAAACCCTTTGGCTTTGGGAAAAATGAAATAATTCTTCAAATATTCAATAAAAGTCAAAACGGTTATAAAACAACCCCCAATGCCAATTGGTCGTACACACACACATCCTTTAATGCGCAAACCCTAAGCGAACGAAATAAAAAACAATCCGCTCACATGTTTCATTTGCTTTCCGCGCTTTCATTTTATGTGGACGCCTTTTAATCAAAATTTAGTGCGTTATCGTTTTATTGCCCTTGTGTCAACCAAAAATGGTCAATCGGAACCGTTTAGCCGTTTTGGATCGTAAAAAAAGGAAACAACGACGAAACAGCCCAAATACATCATGGTGCCGTCCTGTATTTTTTATTTTGTCATCAATCTTCCTACCTCTACCCACTCCTTCTCTCATCCTCCCAACCCCTCCTCCCGTTTGGCTCTTATTAATCTTCCACTGTGTGTTTCAAAGCTCGGTGCGAGACGCGATCGTATTTCGCGCGGTCCTGATAACTGATAATCTATTTCATAACTCATACACTCACCACTGGCTGGTCGCTTGTTTTGAATGGCAATAAACTGCAACTGGAAACAATTTTGCAACTCTGTTGCATCGAGGAAAGTTCATCGTTTCGATCACTGATTACCGAACTTCAGTAACGATCGTGATAAGGATCATGAGTTCTAAAGTGGGTCTGATTGTCATCAGCTGTTTGTTTGACGTGTTCGCCAACGGGAAACGAAGCCTGTGTTTGTCTGGGCTTGTACTGATGTCGAATCGGAAGTCTTTGTGATACTGGCAACACTCAGTGTTTCCTAAGATTACGATCACAGAATAAACTGCTTAGTATTAGTGGCATTAGTGAGATTTAATATTCACGAAACAAAACAAATACGAATGGGCTTTCCAACTGTTTTTTGAGTCATAAGCTTCGGGAAGATTCGGAATTTAGGCACTTAGGTAAAGAACATTTTAACATTTGTTGCATCCGTTTAGTAAGAGAATGCATACTTGCCGTTCTTCTTCGCGCACTTCTTCACTTTTTTACAAAGAGCAAAAGAAGTTTGTAAAATCAACACCCCTAGAATTGTTGATTGGATGGAAATGAAGAAGACAGATCCTAAGCCATGCTAAAAACCTATTCGACAAAAAAAAGGTTCCTCTAGCCGGGTAAGGAACGATGCACATTTGCTTCCTCGATTCCAATGAACCTAAGCTGGATAGTAATTCCAACTCCCGGAGGATCATTCAAACTGCTTATCCAATCTGTAGACCTGTGTATTTAAGGAGCAACCTGCCGAGCGTATGTGCGTGCCAACCTGCCTGCCCTGCATCGACGAATATCATCGAATCATCGCTATAACCACACTCGGGTCGCTCAGCACGTTCCGCCGTACAGAAAACCTGATATCCAATTTGGTAAAATCACTTTTTATTGTTTAGTTCGATTTTTTCCCTCATCGATACTTTTGTTGTTCGGAACTGCCGGCGACTGTGACCTTCATCTCCCGTCATGAGGCTAAGACTGGCAGCAAATATCCACTGCTGTCACTTGTCCATTTTCCATCGTACCATCGGAAGGGGAGAAAGCCATGAAGTAGATATCGAATGAAACACACAAACCCACACGAAAAAAAATGCGTTCAATCGTTCGAGGGATTTTCCAACAGCAATGAAGACGTCCTCCTGGTTTGGGATGGGATTATTTTTTTTTTTTTGCAGAAAGAACGAAAAAACTCTAAACTATGGACATCTTTGCAGACCTCATTACGGCAATCAACTGAAGAAGCGACCGATCAATGGACGGGATAGGTTTTACTATCAGTCTGGGACGATAAAACTGTTTACGCGTTGCCACAGGGCTTTAATAAATACTTGTTTCGGGTGTGCGTGTGTGCGTGTGTGTGCGCCTCCCAGTTTCCCTGAGGACGATGCTAGTGAGAGGCTAGGGATGACTTTTTTGGGTAACGTGTTTTCTACCCTCTTCGGATGCACTGTGATTGTACAATTTATTTAGATAAATGTAAACCACTGCAATAGCTGGTTGGTCTTTTTCTTTAATAATTGTGTGTTTACTACATTAACATAAGGACACATATGAAGATTATTGTTCAAAGCATATCTTCGCTCAAAAAGATATAGAATTTTTCTCAACAACAAAAGAAAACCATTGTTCCAGTAATTCAAACTCCACAACACGTTCGATTTAAGACGTCTACACAACATAAAGAAGAGACAGCAAAGTGCTCCACCTGCTTCAAGTATTGTTACACTTTTTTTTGTTGCTCCGTTTCATCACTATTGTGCCTGTTGGGCTAAACGACTGGCCGGGAAGTTTGGTAGGGGGTGTGCAAACCTAATCGTTCCAAGGGGGCAGATTGCTGGCACTGGCACGGGTAGGGTTGGAAAATTAAATTCATAAAAGTCACGTTTGGCTCATATAAAGTGTCACAGTACGATACACCGAGGACACACTAAGGACATTGATGACGAAGGCGCCGTGGGACTGGGACACCGTTGCTTCACAGCCTCACAGTGGAGGAGAAGAAGCGGTGAGGAGTTGAGAAATACATTCACACTTTTATTCGCTTCATAGCGCGCGTATGTGTGTGTGAACATGTTTTTTTTATGGCGATGTCCTCCTTTTTCTCGTTATTAGTCGTGCGATCGGTACGGACTCACTGACCAAGATTTACGTACTGCTCCCAAATGAAGCAGCAAAGCTGTAACCGAATTTTTCATTCGATACAAAAACATCGTATCTCTCAAACACTTTTACTTTTCTCTTTCTTCTTTAAAAATGGAGAAAATAAAGCTGAAGGTGCGTGCGGGAACACGATGCACCCACACGATGGGACGGTTTTACGTACCGTTTCCGTACGTAAGTTGTTGTTTCGTAGAGCGTGAGGAACTGGACCACGTTAGCAGTTTTTCAGGCCCAACTATTTGATGAGCTGTGAAAAAGGGTGACGGTTAGCCCGAGTCACCGAGCGCTCCGTGTGCCTTCCGAGGGTCGATGAACTCGGGCAGGTGGAGTGTGGAAAATCATATGCTAATTGGTTCGGTTGGCACCTTCGCCGATATTGTTTTGTTATGATTCAATTTTATTTATGATGAGCGAAGCATTTCCACGATCATACGGGTGAGTCGCGTGTACATGTCATTCACCCAAAAGACCGCGCGCAATGCTTTAAGTTAAAAGTTGTTCTAGAAAGTTGTGCGGAAAAGTAGGTAAAATTGCTGTTTGTTTTTTTTTTCTTTCGTTTCAAAACGTTTTGGAAAGAGTTTTATTGAATGTAAGTTCTTATCTCATATGAACCTTCCAAAAACAAGTTTATTATGATTTAACAAATCGTGCATGGAAATATAAACGAACAAACTATTATTGAGCAACCATTTAAGGCTTATTTGTCACACATCACGTCAGGGATTTTCAAAATCACTGCCAGTAACTTTTATTAACCACATGGCTATCTGCACATGGCTTATCATGTGAATGAACATGCAAAAAGATTATTGCCCCTCCAGAAAATGGCGTTGACAGGTAACACCTTTGGACCTCGTTATATTATCCACTTTTATTGTGAGCGATGTACACTACTTTATTCCGCTCATGAGAGTATGTTGGATAGAACATGTACCCTCCATCTTGGACTGACATTACCTACCCATGGGCTCTTGGTTAGCCCTTCTTCACACTGGATACGTAATTTACATATGGAACGCATAAAAAAAGCCATAACATCCTCTCGGACTCGTATGGACAGACAACCTTTGCTTCTGCTTCTGATCATAAAGCCCAATTGTTGGGCAGTTCGCAACCGCAATCGCTCCGAAAATGTTTCGTGAAAGCTGTAGTGAATATAAAATCGATGAATATGGCTAAGGGACACTGGACATGTGTGAGAACAAGCGGGAGGTTAAGCGAGACGAGGAAAAACAATAAATAAAACGTCCAGTAACCGCAAATGGTCCAGCATGTTTTTGGGATTTGATTTGGATAACCGGTGCGGCTGCTTTTCCATGTAGATGGACATTATGTTTTTTTCCTGATTTTGCTGGCTTCTGCTGGGTGTGTTGTAGAGGCATCACGGCACACGTGCGATTTGGAGAACATATTAAATTTTTCTGAGTTCTGTTTTTTATTATATTTTGCTCCGAATCCGCCCGGCAGTCCTAGGGCGCGGAAAGATAGCTAACGCCATCGGAGAACACAGGAGTGTCAATAAATAATAAAACATATTACAGATTCGATGTGGTCAAAGGAAGCAAATTGCGAACTATCTTGACCGTACGCGAACCGCACCCCACACGGGAGTGGGTATCTTGAAGAAACCGTCGTGCCGATGGACGATGGAAATTATGTGCAGTAGGCTTTTATCAATCTCCAAATGGTTTGTGTGATGTGCGAGCAAGACTTAAAAAATGGTCAAATCACGGGACCTGGTATACGACACTGATGGAAGGATAGGAAGCGCCCCGAAGTGGGACAGAGGTTAAATATTATGATAATGGTAAAGGACTAAAGATAACGAGCACTAATAGAATCTTCAAAGCTAGCCCGTCCTGAAGAATGGGAGGACAAACGTAACGCACTGGTCGGACGCTGGAATAGAACGAGGGTTATGGGTAAAGACGTATTAGCCGAAGTTTAGTCCACGGTACATGGTACGAGCAACGAGGGGGTTTATCAAGAAAGATTTATGGGAAACCAATATGTGTGTCCTAGATGTTCTTCCTGCTCCATCTACTTTCTGTTGCACAGATGCCATCGTTTGTTTCAGATGGGGTTTTTGTAGCAATTCGAAATAAAGAATAAGTCCTATTTTAAATTGTTCTATTTTTTCATTGCAATTGTAATGCAATAATGTTAAAATTCGATTGTAATTTTGTACAATTATAGATCAGATCCCTATTTGTTGTTAAAGCGATGTACCTGACAGATCATTTGGTCACAACAGAATCATAAGAAGCTTCATTCGATGGCTTTGGCAAGTGATGTAGCCTATATTGTACATATAGCAATTTTATAAATAACAATAACTTGAGGAGCCCTAATAAACTTAGATAATAAGTAATAAATATTTACAAAATAAAAATTTTGTTTAATTTTTTTTCCTTTTGGCTCAATAACGCATCATTCAAGGATTTCGATAAAATGAATCTTGGATTCACAACATACGTAACTGGAATTTGCATATAGACGAATCTATGTTCGGAGTCCTCAAATGCAGAATATGCAAAATGAAGGTTAGGTTCACTTTTAGGGCGAGGATTCTCCAACATCCACGTTCAGCGAACCAAAGAAACTATAACCACCGAATCGATTGATTTAGACTAATTTCTCCATTACATACATTTTACAAACTGCTTTTAGATAAGATAATAACTTTTTGAGAAATATAAGCAATTTTTTTGTAGCTTGTAATGTGTAGCTCCCAAAAGGAGTCAAAACGGAGGCCGAGTCGAGATAAGAAAATTAAACATACAAATGGAAAACAAACGTTTCAATAAGGTGTAGAATCCCCACACTTTAGCAAACTTTAGAATTTTTTCTACGATCAGGATTAGCATTTTTTAAGTCAAAATACAATAAAAATTCTTGACATCACGTAAAATTATGCATTGAGTTCGAAATGCGAAACATGTTTTTTGCTTTTTCGAGAAAAATACTACTTGGTTCGTTATATTGGAATATTAACCTATTTCATCATGTCATGGGTCATGATTTACTAAACTCATATTTATCAGCAGGATAGTGTAGATAATTTTCATAGTTAGGAATTGGGTACCAGTCCTGTGAGAATGTGAGAGATTGGTACCGTTACGCCGATCTGAGTGGCCTCGATCTAGATAATTATGTGCATGAAACAATCTTGCATAAATGTATAGTTTTGTTATCTATATGAACTTTCCATTTTCCATTTTCTAAAAACAATTATTCTGCACAAGTGACTGTATAGTTATGTTATGCACTGTATACTTTTATATGATGCTTCCTGAAGTAAATTAAATTAATTTATATTACTCTCCTTGAGCCATCCGTGACTCGGAGGTGGTAACTTCGGGGACCATCTTCTATAGGTCAATCCAGATCCTGGCATACGCTGATGACATAGACATCATTGGTTTGAGGCTCTCCTATGTAGCAGAAGCTTACCGAAGGATTGAGCGAGCGGCATTTAACCTCGAGTTGGAGATTAACGAGGCGAAACCCAAAATGACGGTGGCACCACCAGCGGCCCTGCTAACAAACACAAACATTAATCTACACAAGGTGATGTACAGATAGGTGACCGCACTTTTGAAATTGTCCAAAACTTCACCTATCTGGGGTCACAGGTCAGCACCAACAACAGCATTGATGTTGAGCTAAACGCAAGGGTGCTGGCCGCCGACCGTTCATACTACAGCCTGAGGAAACTTCTCCACTCTAAATTCCTGTCGCGACGGACGAAGCTTATTAGATTTATGCTTTGTCGAATACATTTGAATCACTTTTAAGAACCGATAAGAACTTCATAAACTAAACTTCTGCTATTTCTTAATAGAATACCAGTAGTATTGAAGTGGAAACCGAACTTCATGCTGAACAGTTAATTCTCTTATCGGAGTTTTACATAGATGCCTGGTCAGAGGGCCACATTATCCTTTTTAAACATACATTTCATTTTATTGTATTTTCCTATGTGTAGTTTTTGAACTCTTTTACCCAAATTTCCAAACCAATTAATTTATTCCTATGATCGATGTAAAATACTCACTTTTCCATAGCGAAACTGTCACAATTATCACGTACAAAGTACTTTATTTTATTTTGATGATTGATAATAGAACATCCCAATGCATGAGCTGGCCTCACCACTTCAACATACTGTTTGCTATTTGGCCGGAAAACTACCCCCGGGGAAACAAAACGTCTATCGCGGATGGGTTAGCTGCTGAATGTTGGAAAAACTCTGCAGAAAGCTGCAAAAGGCAATGCATCAAAACGGCGTTAAAAATAATAGAACAAGTTAAGGCACATGGAGAATGAGGCGTGAAATTTAGAGAATCAAAAGATTTTTCCTTTCAGTCCCTTTTTTTTTATTCGCTGGAGTAAAGTTTTGAAACGAGTTGATTTACCGAGCAAACTAGCACAAACGTACGGCGTAAGACACGATTCTTTGGATTTACTCACGTGCACCGAACGAAGCGCTTTCCCGCCCAATAGCTGAGACAAGAAAAAGGGGTTTATGTAACATTTGGCAAATTTATGATACGTTTAAGATGCTACCCCGTTTGCCGTTGCTCCATCGGCAGCAAACCGAAATTGTGCCCTAGTACAAAGCAGATATTGACCAGAGATAATAAATAGATTTGAATTTAAATTTAAAAACATTTACGCTTGAGCGGATGCGTGTCCCGGTCCGCGGGCTGCCCCGTTCCCTAGTGGGTTTGTTTGGAACTGAAATTGCATGCGCACTTTATGATAAATCGGATTCGTTTGCTTTGCAAATGTGCGCGTTGGAGGTGGAGCAGGGACAAGTTATTCTGTGTCAAAGAAAACTCACCACGTACACAGCAAATTACTTTTCGGAGCCACCGACCCGTTGCTGCTGAGGCACAATTTCCATCCTGGCATGCAGGAGAATGGTTCGGGTCGAATGCAAAGCGTTTAAAATTTTAATGAAATTTACTTAAGACGTCCATTATGTGTACCATTTCTTAAGACATCTAATCCGTTTCCGGTTTGCTGGCGATCCGGTTTGTTGAACCGAACCATTTGACACTCGGGTCCCGTACCCGGCACCGGTCAGTTCAGTTTGATATCGTTCGGCCATCCCTATTTATGGCTGTTTACCAACGTTTTTCCCCGTGTCCGTCCAGCTTCCCATTCCACGTTGGGTTGTTGTGAAACGATTCGGCTTTCTTCCTTTTTTTTTTTGGCGAACCTTTTTCTTCGATACTTTGCACCAAGTGTTTGTTCGGGAGCTTCAACGCTCGGATGGGTTGATTTTTGACTTCTAATGAGTAAAACGTGACATTGCCAGCATCCTAAAATGACCAACCACTGGTCAACCCGGGCGTATGAAATCAGTTTACCAACAAGATAATGTTTGTGTGTGTGTATGAGCGGGTTTCTTGTGCGCTAATGTGCATAAATTTGTTGGTGTAAAACCGTGCACCATGCTCCGATCGTATCGGTCTGATGGGTGACCGGTGGCCGTCCAGCGTAAACATCATAAAATATCGGTCAAATGGACGCCCGTTTAATCTACGGGCGAGTGCGCGAATGTGTTTGATAAAATACCCTCCCCGTATGTGTCGCGTGTCCTTAAGGGGTTCTGCTGCTAATCCCTTGAAGATACGCGCCACAGATCGGTTGTTTACACTCATCGCCCAAAATCGGAAACAATCACGACTAGCAAGAAATAATTCGACACAAAACGGGGGTAAACACTTTTACAGCTCGCGATGGTGGGACGCCTTCGTACCAAGGGAATTGTGACAAATTTCTAACATTACCCACCACACTCACCGGCCGTGCAAGGTAATTTGATTCCAGTACGATATGGATTTGATTGGAATCAATTGCCCGTCCGCGAATCTGACTGCTGATTGATACAATTTACAACACTGACAATCTCCGGGCTACGAAAAAGTCGTGGAAACTGTTCCACAACAATACCATGTTCACAAACATCATCAGCAAATCGTCAAAGAACGTGCCGCGGAACATGCAACTTTGGCACTAGCGCTAACGATTTGCGCGCGATTCCATAGCATCATTTTATGCTCCACTGAGTGCGATGCTGCAGGAATGTACGGATAGTGGTAGAAAGGATGTATCCCGGTTTATCTTACTTTGCATTCGATCGGCCCCCGGGGGCAAGGAGATGATGTCGATCAAGCTGCAAGCATGCGGGTTGACACACCGTCCTGGACATGTTCGGCAGAGGTGTCGAGAGCATTAGAGGAAGTGTCCTTTTTTTAAGGGTAACCGCTGGGATTTTTCCACGTTTCTTCCCTTATCAAAAGATTTGCCGAAGGGTGATGATTGTTAGTTGCCGCTGTATGGGCATGGTGTCTTTATATTTTTGAAACTCTCCGAAAATTACCACGACATCGCCGAACACAACACAAAAAAAGAAGAACCCGTTCGATTGTTTCGGAAGTAACGATACAGTGCATACTTCTAACGAAATCTTTCGATACGGAACGCAGATTGAGCACGAATGTACGGATGAAATCGGGCGGAAAATAAATTGGGAATCATCCCAGCGGTCGAATCGTATGCTGAAACGAAACCAATCTAGCAGGAACTCCACCTGTGCCGCATGTCTGAGGAAATGAACGGAATGGGCGATGTTGTAGGCCCTTTGCAATCGTATCTTCGAACTTAACAGAACAAAAACTTCACGTTGTGTGCAACCAATGACGAACTTTCAGAATATGTTTGCTTTAAGCGACTTTGGCAAGCTAGACAAATACAGTATTTTGTATTTTGTAACGATTTATGCTCTACCTTTCCTATCTTTGTTTTGCGGTTGTTTCTTATCTAGTTTATATGTTAAATTTCATACCTTTTTTTAAATTTGATATTCGATGGTTATGACCATTTCCTTTCCTACCCTACGAGCTACAACGTTCTTATGTTTATATTCTGAGAATTTATGGTTAAGGAAACTTCTAAAAATTGTGCTCAAGATAAAGTAAGGTTTTTCTAAGCTGTGAACAATCAAAACATGCCATAAATGTGAAGCAGTGATTTCTTAAGGCCAATCTCCGTTGGTCTTGGGCCAAAAAACCAGTGATGTAACACAAACGATAAAACTTGACCATTTTTTTAGTACGTAGTTTATTAAATAATTAA
>AXCM01007158.1:0-14378 GCA_000473375.1 Anopheles culicifacies
TGGGAAAGGAGCTCACAGATGTTCGTCGCCATGATAATTACCGTTACGGTTCAGTGGCTGCCGTTCGGATAAGTCCGTCGGACGCTTCCGCTCGAAAAAGCCACACTATGAAAAGAGAGAGAGAGAGAGAGAGATAAATATATATAAATGGGTTGATAGTAATCAGCATTATTCGACACTGAGTTATGAGAGAACCTTTGCTTACCTTCGATAGTAGATATATGAGGAGTAGAAGAATGAGTGCGCCAGCGCAGGCTGCTAGTACCACGATCCAGAGTGGTACAACATCTGGATTGACAAGTCGTTCCGGCGTTGCCAACACCTTGATCTCGTGCGTTTTGATCGGTTTATCCTTCGGTTCACCAATGTACGGTAGCTTCAGTACTCTTGCCACATTCATCGTGGAGAAGTATAGCGATTCAGACGATGACAGTTGATGGAACGTATGGGCAACGGCACGCGTACGAAGTGCGATAAACGCCACGTCCTTATTACCGATCGGACCCGCCTTGCAATGAATGATGGCGCAACGTGTTGCGTGGCATCGGAGTGCCTCCTCCAATGCACGATCGGACTCGTCCTGTGTCGGCACCTGACGGCGCTGCCGATCGAAACGTTGATAGTAGCGGAATTTTTGCTCCACATTCTCGTGACCTTGGTTGAGATGTTGCTTCAGGTGAGGTAATCCGTAGCCGGGCGGGTGCGTACGACGATTTTCTGGAGCTCCAGCTGGACCCGCATCAACGTAAGAATCTTCCTCGCTACGATCATACGAATCGTAGTCATCTTCATCATGCTCCTGCTCGTCCCCTACTCCCTGATACGCATTGCTCGCGAACGTGGCTGATTCTATCTGATGCTGATGTTCCCGACTGGTGTGATGGGTCTGCCGCCCGGAAGAGGAGGATCCGGAAGACGATGCTGTATGGTATGCCGACGATCCTCCACCGACCTGTTGTTGCGTGTATTCTGTGCGGAACTTGTTTTCTAACCGATTTAGATCGTGACTAACGGTAGATCCAACACCTGGACCAGTGTAGTCTCCTAAGTGCATGAACTCGGTAATTAGACCCGTTCGAGATGGAGCGGTCTCGCCATCCTGCGGACTCATCATACGGCGGCGCGTCGACGAGCCTGATAGAGCATTAGATGAGATTTCTTTTTCATGCACCAGATCACCTTGTCCACTACCCAGGCCATAGTTGTGTCGGCGATACTCGCTACTTTCGGTCTCATGAACCCGACCATTCTCATCGCGATAAGTCGTGCGATTCTTTGATGTGTAATACACCACCGACGAGGAGGTTCCATTCCTACCGCTACTACTGCTGCCGCTGCTGCTAGATGAGGCATCAAAGCCGGAAGCAGCACCACCGCTAGCCGTTCCGTAACCAGCATCCACCATGCGCGTTCTTTCGTCATAGTGTTGTTGCTGACGTCTAAAACCTTCACCTTGCGATCGCTGCTGTTCATACCCATCTGTGGAGTATGCTTCTCCCTGTGAATGTCCATATTCACCGTGCACCCGTCCCGCAGAAATCGCGTCGTTGCCTTCCGTTTGATAGCGTCGTTCAGAACCAACACCCGATACGCGATGATAGTTTGATCCTTCCGAACCTGCCGACGACAAACCTCTACCCGAGGAGGCGTACCTAGACTCATTGGTCCTACCACTGCTACTTCCAGTACTGCTACTAGAACTACTGCTATAACTGCTGCTGCTGCTGCTGCTGCTACTACTACTGCTGCTGCTGCTGCTAGTGCTACTACTGCTTGCACCACCACTGCTACTGCCGCTGCTACTACCACTGCGGCCAGAGTTTGAACCGGTAGTGGACAGGTAGGAAACAGAAGACGCACCACCTGCACCTTCATTGCCCACCGCTGTGGAGGACACACTGCTAAATTTGGTCGTACGACCCATCGTCGAGGAGAAACTCGTACCAGACACACCAACCTTATCGAGGAAACTCTTCCGTGCTAGCACGCTGTCAATGGCGAGATTCAGCGGATTGGCATACTCCGTCGGCAGACACTCAATGTTACCGTGTGTTTCGGGTTGATTAAGCAGATACATTAACGGCACTCCG
This sequence comes from Anopheles culicifacies, assembly GCA_000473375.1. Lineage (NCBI taxonomy): Eukaryota > Metazoa > Arthropoda > Insecta > Diptera > Culicidae > Anopheles > Anopheles culicifacies. Next base: position 2,091 of record AXCM01007158.1, read on the forward strand.
TCGAGGGTCTCGTACGGCCATAGGACGAAAAATTCTGCCTCATCAATTGTCGATGGACCTTCGTTGCGAATCTCATAAATGTGTACCACTTGGGGTCCAATGTCCCGCTCCGTGCGTGCCTCCTGGAGCGTTCGGTACTCGCTGTAGTTGTACAAAAACTCTTCCGGCAGTGATACACCCGACATCGATAGATCCGTCTGCACCAAGATCCCTATGCTCTTGCGCACCACATTATCATGCTGGCTGCCTTCTACCTCAGCGTTGGTTGAGTTCGTCTCCAGATAAAAGTCATAACTTGAGCCCATACCAGCGGAGAACGATGGTGCCAGAATAACATTGAAGTGTACCACCTTACCGCTCGACAGTGGATTGCCAATATCGCATTTGAGCGTTTTCTTCGTGGCAGCGGACGGTGCAGTACAGAGCACCGGTACATCCTTTACCTCGCCCAGCCTATCAACTCGTCGGAAATCGAGTCCATTCGGTACGACCATGTAGAAGCCGGCTTCGAACGCATCCTCGCCCCTGTTGGTGATCAAAACCTCCACCGAGAGCAAGTTGTTCGAACCTAGCAGATAGTCGTCGACCGATTTCACCTCCATGCGTAGATCAGGTACGCACACGTTATCAGGTCCACAGTTCTTCTGTATGTTGATTGTGTCGCGCTGTATCGTGCCACGGTTGTGATCCAGGACGGGCTCAGCGTTAGCACGGGGACGCCGTTGACGACTCTGCGCGCTCTGGCGCAGTCTGTATGCCATCTCCACCTCGAGTGGCGTAATCTTGTCACGTATATTGTCCGCTACGTACACCATATCGCTGCGACATTCCAGCCTATCACGGAACAGCCTCATCGACAGCGTACGATTGCTGTTACCATCCTGGTCGAGGAAGAACATACGCGGACTGCGTGATTTCCGTGCATCCAACGTCCATGAAATCTCAATGTCCAGGCTCGGCGGTACGTTGATACCTTTGTACTTGAGGCACGAATGTAGCACCGTACAAGCGACAAGCTTCTGCGTCTGCACCACCGTACAGTTCCGTTCGTCCAGCGCGATCAGTTTTCTTTCCGTCCCGAACAGTGTACTCGCCTCCATTGCAGCAACCGGGCGTGCTTTGAAGACGAACGCCTTGTCTGATTCGTACGCACCGACCACCATGTCTGGGTACTGATTGCCGTCCAGATCAATCCCACCGGACAGGGAAAACCCAAATGTGGATAGACGCGTCACAACTGGCAAATCTTCCGCTTGAATCACCTGTGACGCCTTAGCCAGGGGACCCGTATGCGAGCCGTAAAAGATGTACACGGCGCCGCGTCCATGCGGTCCATCGTACGGAGCACCTACTGCGAAGTCACCGTACCCATCCAGGTTAAGATCGCCCAGAGAGCACACGGCCAGACCGAACCGTGCCTTGCTGTTCACACCGTCTCGAGTATCTAGCTCGCGGAACCGACCGGATGGAACAGAGCCTTGGTACATGATGTACACACGGCCCGTTTCGTACTTGCCCTCGTTGTTTGGTTCGGTGTACATAGGCGCACCAATGATCAGATCATCCAGCCGATCGCCATCCACATCAACAGACGCCAGTGAGTAACCGAAGTAGGCACCAATTTGTTCGCCGGTTATGTTCTGCTGGTTCGTCATATTCCAGGAGTAGATGAGCACCTTACCCAGTAACTGAGCGCCACGTGGTTTGCCGACTGCAACGCCCTGCGTACCATCCCCATTAAAGTCACCCGTCGTCGACGAATAACCAAGGTAGCTGTCATCTTCCTTCTTCGTGTCTTCCGGCGTCTTGTATACCTTGTCCCTCGGGTCGTTCAGACTGAACGAATAGATCTGGCCTGCGAAAAGCACGTAAGAACGGAAGCGTTAGTCATGTTCGTGCAGCGGTACCAATGAAGCAGGCGTTGGAGGCGCGCGAAGTTATACGGCCAAGCCTTGCCTAGGTGAAGAAGTAAGAGATGGGTTAGTGAAGTCATCACACCATTGCGTCGCACGGCTCGTGTTCGGGAGAGCGTGGCGCACCGTGGGACGTGTTGATTATGCGAGAAAGCATCAGAAAGCCTCGACGTATGGTTGTGATTGTGAGCTACCGTAGTACTATTCACAGCCAATGGATGATGGTCGAAACACTACCCGTAGTAGCCACACCCGAAAGCGCGGCGCTGTGTCGCTCTTATATTACAGCACAGCGCGTTGTTGGTTTGCGCTTTTGCATGATATATTCATGATAGTTTTGTCTATTTTTACTCGATGAATAGATCCGCACGGGATGAACACACATATGGATGAGCGATTTGAACGTTAAATGAGAAGGTGAACTTTCGACAGCTTAACGAACAAAACTATGTACGTTTGGAAGGGCAATAGGAGCTGAAGATGAGAGAGGCTATAATAAGACGAGTTGGAGCGAATAATTAATGTGGTAAAAGTATGAGTATTAGTAGGAGCTGTAGAAGATAGTTTCAATGACATGTACACGATCCAAAGAGCGAAGTTTTAAATGTGAAGGAAACTATTTGCCATCATTTCAAGCGGGAACTACTGTTTGTACACTCAGGATATCTCATGTCTAACAGCACATTACTACATCATTGGCACTACAGGCGTACACCCCATCGACAGGCGGACAAAGAGAAAACACTTTCTATACAGCCTGCTAAAGGTTTATCACTAAACTAAACAAATCTTAGTTATTTGTACATCTTTTTTGTTGTCATAAACTGTCGTAACAGTAATCTAACAGATAAGGTTTGTCGGTTCACTCGAGGCCGATTTTTACAGCGTGTGTTTTCTCTTTCCCCCATATTGTTAATCTCGGACACATCTCTATCTACAATATTTAGGTTTTAGTAGCATTTCCCGGACATGGTACAAAACTCATAAAAAAGACAATTTTACACAAAGCTACTAATCGAAACAATGGTTAGAACTACATCAACCGTTTGCACTAATCGTTCTAGATTGTTTTTTTTTTTCTTCCGTTTTTTTGTTGTGTTGGAAGCTTATCTGACAAATTGCGTTGGAGGTGAAGGTCGTGTAATCAAACTGCTAGGTTTAAAAAAAACACACACACACTGACCCCTGTAAACGAAGAGACTATCATTTAAATCCGTAATATACAATGTTTGACTAGCATCCGTTACCTATTTGGATGGAAGTGTCAATTCCGTGTGACGAGCAGAACGAAGGTGTTGAGGCGTTAATTGGAATGGATGTACTTAACTTAACTTAGGAAACCTTATGTAAGCTTGATTTGTTCTCCATCTACATGCTAACATAATGTACCGGCACCACAGGCGTCCACCACCTGAATGAAGGAAGTCTTGCAAATGCTCGTGTCCCAGGAGCGTTCGTGTGTTGGTTACGCACGAGAGGAGAAATATCGATGGATATAAGCGTAGGATAGAGAGATGGGCGCAGGTAGACGTGTTAGACAAATGGTATATGGTTCAACATGGAGCACGTTAGTGGACAGCTCCCAATCAAACTGTCAACCGCTGTTCGGGACTGGGAACCATCAAGCGACGACGTTAGGACGGCATGACAATAGGATACACAGCATGAGTTTAGTACGTGGTAAAATAGAAAAATTTTTAACTGTGATTGATACGTAAGGTCTGTTCAAGGTTACCTCCTTCGCCAAAATGACCATACCGCGGGGGTTTATAGGGAAACACAACGTCGGTGTTAATGGAATACATTTGTCCTGAAATCATTCAAAAATTGCGTGCACTCATCACAAGGAACGAATTAGAAATCAAAGGGAAATGGTTGGTTTGATTGTTTGTTGGTGTCGCCAGGGGTTTGCACATTGGGGTAGCATTTGGTGTATGATTGCGTTTGTGTTGGTGTATGGGAGAGCGATCCGAGGGAAGGAAAAAAAAAGGGAAATAAACAACATCAGTATTTAGTATGATTGGGAGTTCTTTATCATTGGTAATCTGTTTGTTTCCGTTCATTAATAGAACGCTCCATATCCTGGTTGATATATTCTTTGCCATCGTGCTCGTCGCCGTATGACACTAGCAGCAGTACAAACTAATGTGAAGAACGGAATTGATGCGCTGAACGGAATGTTGGGAGTATTGTATTATGACATTATGACACTGCATCTAACCAAATATGATCCCCTTCCACAGATCTATCCGTTGCCCGTTGCGGGAACATCTCACAAGTTCTCCTCCTAAGAAACGTCTAGAAACGATCCTGCTGCAAAATCTATCCCGCACATCGACTCCTAATGCCATGAATGTATGTACGCTTTCTGTTCTTGAATTGATTAAGCTAATCTTCACTAAAAAAAATAATACTAACACACACGCACACGAAAAACAGGTGCAACAATGCACGTCAAATCCACTTCAAAAACATGCACACATACAGAAACATCTACAGTTATGAGAGTTCTAGAAGCAGCAAACTGCACTACTGGGTGGAGCGGGAAGAAAACCAGAAGTAGGATAAACTCTTAGCTGAAACCGTGGAAGTAACTCGCAAAACAAGGAATTTTAATTCCAAATCAAAATCAAACGCTCTACTCTATGGGAGGGGATTCACAAAAAAAAAATAGCAGAACAACAGTTGGAAGAGTAGCAGCAGCTGTGATTGCATGTATGAAAAAAAAATCAATCGAAATGATTGTACTAGCTCACTACTATTCGCAATTTAGTGCCTTCAATCGGGGAAAATAAACCGATTGTCGAACCCTTTCCGGGAGAGTTCATACGTTCCGCTAGTGTGGTATTAAGACGAGTTCAAGATAATTTAATTCCATTGCCCAAAATAACAACATGGTGATTACGGTGTCGTGCCAAAGCGCTACACAAAAATCAATTCCCCCCTCGTTCGGGAATCGGAACGTTCACCGTCTCACACTTCCGTCAGCTGGAATAAGAAAGAGACGTGTATGAAGACCGTGACATGGGTGCGAGTGATACTTACCCTGCCAGTAGTAGCTGCCGGGTGCACCGATAAAAACGCGCGAACCGTCCTGCGGAAAGAAAAAAACATCCGGGTGCGTTAGGGTTAAACTTGTGCGCAAGATGGTTAGAGACGCAAAACACTTACCTTCGTTAGGGCGGCGCTGAAGCCCGCCTGACAGGATCCCTGTCGATGGTAGCCCCAGTAGACTGAAATGAGAGTATCGGATATATGGTGGAGCCGTTTCATATGGAATACTTAGCAGCTAGTTTACTATACCTGTTCGGCAAGGTGAAATATCCTGGAACTCGCGCATATTGTTCTTAGCTAAGTAACAGGTGCCGACGGGTTCGACGCGCTCCATCTTCCTCGGGTGGAGTTGATGGAACACATAGCGTGGGGCACATGCCTATACATTGGATGATACGGAATCACGCATACATTAATTACGACAAATGTGTAGCACTGATGCCTATCGCCTATATTTATCTACTAGAAATGGTATCATGAAGGTATTTCACTCAGCAGTCGATAAAATCTTAATGGCCAATATAATTTCGCCGTCGTTGATGAAGTCTAATGGGGTTAGTCTAACTAAACAGTCGTTCAATAGTTCTGCTGAACTTTCAAGCACCTTCTTTAGTGCAATTGAATATCTTGCTCACCGAGCCAATTAGGTAAAAATCTGAAATAAGTCTAAGCGGCCTTATGGAAACATAATCTTAAACTGAACATAAACTTAATAAATTGGCCCCACAAGATGGATCTTCTTCTTCTTCTCTGGCTCTACAACCTCGAGAGATCTTGGCCTGCCATTTCTGGCTTCCGTGACTAGAATGTACCTGCAACAGGTTAGTCAGTCCTGTGTACGGGGGAACGGCCCGAATGGGATTCGAACCTCGGTCCTGTCCGTTCGAAGACCGGCGCCTCTGTGTCATCGTCCACCGAACCGCTCCAAACCGCTCGGCCACAAGATGGATAGATTTCCTAAATTAATGTTAAGGAGTCTGTCTATTCCCGCATTCCCCTACAGATGGATTCAAACAATAATGTGCGAGAAATGACAGAAAGTTTGCGCTTGCATGCTATGGTGCGCTTTTGGTGTTCTAATTGCGGCTACACGAACCGAAATCTTTTTGACGTAAAGTTCTCGGTTTTTGGCGTTTGCGCTTAGAGTTCGCGGTTCGTGTACCGTGGCTTTGAATTAATCCTCCCTCCCCCTTTAACGAGTTACCGTTTTGAGTGCTTGAGTGACGCCTATCATGCGCTGCGATTTTTGACAAACGCGCTGTCGTTATTCTAGCATCTAAAAAACCCGTGTATTCGTCTGTAAATTTATCAATTTGATGAATATGCGATGCAAAGAAGGGTGAGCATTGAAATTTTGCGTTAGCAATATTCCTTGTCCTCTGAAATATTGCCTGTGGCGCTTCAAGCTCTTTGGAGGTCCCTGGCGGAATGGTAGTTGCGGCCCTCATCATTATGACTTCTTGATCCTTGATCATCCCCGCTGAATGATGAGGCCCCTGGCGACCGCCAACACCGCCGCATAGGTTAATTCGCCACTGAATATTACCGTCACAAGAATCGCGGAGACATTTTCTATTCTAGTACCGTCTTGCATTTAAATTTTTTCCGTAGGCCTGTGCGAATAGACCTGCAAGAGTCAGAACTTTTAATATCATTTGGTGCGTAACAATTTCGGGACCAAAGAAAATATCCTATGGGGACTATTGATTTAGTCCAACTTCCTCGTTCACGATACAATATGTCATTGTATCGATCGAAATATTTGTCGACTGGTGATTACTTTGGTTCATGATAGACATCATTAATCTAGAGTACACTCCTACTCTCTCAGCGTCGTACAGGTCAGTCTCTCAGCGTCGTACAGGTCAGTAACTTAGTTATGTTTAAATGTCTTTAACCGCATACTACGTTTACTCACCACCAACGGACCATCAATTCCAGCACTGGCAACTGTCGCTCCGAACCACTGGTTCGATTTCGTGTCAATCTGTTCGTTTTGATCGTTATAGTTGTTTCCTGAAGAAATATAGAGAAAGCAAAAGCTCAATAGATTAGCTACCTACTAATTCTTACACGCTCTAGAGACTCTATAGTCCCACGAGACCGTACTATCTTTAAAGTAACAGAACACCTAGAATAGTTCCGGAAATGATAGAAAGAAAGAACGCACTATACTAGCTACTCCGGTGTAAAGTGACTACATGGGTACCATTCTTGAATGAGGTAACCCCGTTCTACATGTGATTTTTTTATATATATTTGTTCCCTTGTGTGAATACCAACTGGCACAGAAAATGTGGTGTCACCCACCTTTGAACGTTAAAAAACACTTCTCCAGACCTGCGGTTCGGATAAAGAGAGAAAGAGAGATAGAAGGGAGGGGAAAAGGAAAGACAAACTCGTCACAAACCTTCGCTTCAAAACCTGCCTAGAGCAAAGAGAGATGGTTGTGCTGACACCTGTGCGCTCAGGTTTTGGCTGCATTAGCAGCTACGAGAGCGCACGTCACAAGCGGAGGAGAGCAAACTATTCTATATGCTAACTCGATGCGAATTTCGATCGAATTCCAATTCTGCGCTACTGAAAGCCGCACAAATCAGCGAATGTGTGTGATACGACGTGTACTAATCAAGCTAGTAACGAAGGTGAGTTCGTTTTTTTAATTCTCTTACGCTCTACAAACTCAAAAACTAAACAAAAAACAAAATGGTGCTGCATATGAGTATGAGATCTGTGGCTACCGAATCTAAACGGCTGATCAGAACGCAAGAGCAAGAATGGATGGCAGTGTCTACGAAACGGAAGGCAGGAGCTTCTAAAAGCGGCACAATGGCGGGCTGTGGTGCCGTGGTAGGTAACAACTGGTGCAATTACTTGCCATACAAATCAAACTGGACGTGGGTAATGTTAGAGGTAACGTTATGCTTTGCTTGCAGTTCAATTATTTCTGCACTTTCTGTAAAAAAAAACACAACAAAGCTGTATAGAAAACAACAACAAACTGAAAGCACGGTATAGAATCGGGTTTACCCTATGGAATGTAACACCGCCTAACGGAGCAGTGCTACATCCATTTCTCGCATGTTTTTTTGTTTATCGTTCTCAAATTTGTTTTATGACGTTTTGTTTCTTCGCGTACTTTACAACCCCATTGCCGTTGCGATATCGTATTTAGCTCCAGTGCTTCGAATTTGCTTACCGCTAACTTACCTTTCGTGTCGAACGGCACCAGAAAGCACCGCGAATCGTCGTAAATGTCGCAGCGATACACGGCACCGCCCTCAATCACGTTCTTCTGCGTTGTGTTGGCAGTCGGTGCGCCCACTATTACCCTGTTTGTGTGGGTGCGGGGAAGAAAAATGAAAGCTTTAGTATACATTGGTAGCTCAGCTAATTCGCTACGGCATAGACCGAACCGTGACTGGACGTAGGAGACTGGAGTGCTATGAGTAAACCTGCTGGACCTGAGGTGGATCGGAGCCTCCAGCAACCCAAAAAAACTAAAGTGCATGCGTGGACTGAGACGATCACCGTGGTGGTGTGGTCCGGTAGCTCGGACTAGTACAATGCAGGTATGGCGATCTGATGCCCGCCCGTAGGAATGGGACTACGCACCACAATCCGTTTACTTAACAAAAATTGGGTCATATAAGGTATAAAGTAGCAAATTCAGTCCGTTGCGAAGGAAGAAGAAGACAAAAATAATTACGAACAAAAAGGACACTCTCATGGTATGAAAGACGCAAAATGCACACGTCTGTCATTACACCTTGCTTCAGAATGATGACCTTGGCGTATTGGGTACCAGCACCCGGTACAAGATCACGTTACAACATGCACATGATTGCTCAATCGCGTACAGGCACACGAACCCGTTCGTCTTCTTTTTCGTGCAAGTTGTGGCGAGCAAGAGCCGTGGTGAGGTCACCATGGTGTATGCGCGATGACACACATGACAATTCTAATCTAATGGCACCCATTAAGAGGCTGATGCCTTCCGTCCCGTCTTCAATGCGGCTTATCACCCGGGATGCCGGATTAGAAGATTGGTGTTGTGCTTGGTGTGCCATGCATAAAACTTGGTGTACCCGCTTTGGACGATAGTAGGAATGACGGAATAGAACTGGACGCAACAATTCTTCAGTTGGGCCCATTATTTTTTTTCTTTGATTTTTGGTTTTGAAGGACACCGCATCATTATGTAAGCGAGCGCGAAACGGAAAGCGTGTGGCTACATTTCCTTTCTACCTTTTCGTTCGTCACCTTCGTGGTAGCTATTCGTATGTTTGTTTTCTTTTTTTTTTTATTATTACTACCACTCTCATCAGTGAGAAAACGAGGAGGAAGCACCGAAACATAACGCGCCCGACATTTGCAATCGGCGGCACCCAGGTAAACCGGATGGGGTTCCTGTCCCTTTTACCCGCTTTCTTGGCTAGCGCATGTTCTAAGCACGGCTGCGGAATACGAATGACGGCGGTCTGATTCGATCCGGACAGATCGACCAGAAGTCTCCGTTTGGTAGGGTCATCGTCATCCCGTCCACCATTAATCATGCGGCAAAACACACGGAAACGTCATAAATGGAAACGCCACAGCGAAACCGGAATGCCAATCAGGTAGGTATGACTATCTGTTTTTTTTTTTTTGTTGTGTCGTGTCCCTTCTTATAGATACAAATATATAGATATTTATTTATCGAAGAAGAGTCATTGCGTATGTGCGGGGCAGCGCATGCGTGCCACTGGACATTTCACAGAGCTGAATCGTTGCCGTTGGTATCAGAGAATCAGCACCACAGAGGAAAAACAAACAATCCCGCATAGCGGCAGTGGACATTGATCGTTGGTAAAATGCACGGCAAATGCGCGGTAAAGGGTAGCCACGTTGCTGCGAGGTGCATCTGTCCACAGCGGGCGCTACTACTGCCATATCCCCATGTTTGGCCATTCTGGGTACCACCACTTTGCCATATTTGTACGGATTTCTTTTCCTCTGTCCCATCTCACCCCCATACCCCCTCCCCCCCTCCCACCTCCCCTCCGCGATGTATCTCTCTCACTTGTTTGTCCTTGTTTTCTGTGCCTTTTGAAAGCGGCATTGCAAGAGACAATAACTGCAATAAAGTTTCCCGATGCCTACTTGCTCATGAAGCGGGTATCCCGAAAACGAACGGGAGATCTCGACGCAAGAACAAGACATAAAGCAAATCCATAAAAGTCCAATGGCAAACAAGCACACACACACACAAAAAAGGTCCGAAACAAAAATGCAACCACAGAAAACCACCCCGTCGGTGGCGACGGCAAGAGGCCCAGAAAGTGCACCAACCGATTGGGTAATGTGTAGTAGCCCTGGCTGCAATTAACATTTACCCCATCTAGCACTGACCCGATCGTGACCGCAGATCGTTCAAGAAGTTGGACCTGCGATCGATGCTTGCTTGCGAGACAAATTCCAGCGACTACCATCCCATATACGGTGTAGGGCTGCGGTACCGCCGCGGTAACATTGCATTTGAATTTCGGAATGTGCGCAATGTTGGGTTTCGGTGTGGTGCGCTTCTTACCGCGATCTTGCATTCTGCTCAGTTGCAAAAAAAAAAAAAACGAACAAAGTGTGCGGCAGCTGCGATCGCCCTCCGAGCTGAAACCTTTACCTATCCTCTCATTTTTTTTCCCCCGGATGTTTCCGGAGCTACTTCTAAAACATGCCGTTTTATCGGCAAACAGACAGTCGTCAACTTTGGGCTAGCACTAATTTCCTAAACATGTGCGCATCCCAGCCAATATGAACCGTACCGTAGTTTGATGCAGCCACCGATGCATTGGCTGCATCGGAAACATGTAACAGATGTTTCGCCCATCGTGCGAGATATGGTGGATCATCAACATCTACCTACGCCAGCCAGCCAGAACAGGACGGTGGGCAACCGAGACGGGACGAGTGTAAAAGAGATACGTTTTCCACAAATCTCCCCCCTCCCCCACACACACAAACAACACACTCAGCATGGTTCGGCTGCTCTGTCAGGCCTCGGTAGGCCTTGAGCGCAGGCGCTCACGCATACCCCGCACCGTGCGGCACACTGCCCCAGGCGACATATGACACATATGCGACGCACATGGTTGATATTTCGAGCAAAACGGGCACTAGCAGATAATGTACCGCGTCGAACGATGTTCCAACATGACAATGTTGTGCGCAAAGATCCGAGAAATTCCGGCCAGAATTCCCAAGGGCAGCGTAATAATATGGTTTTTAAGTTTTATTGCACTCTTCACATTCCCCCTTTTGGCTGCCTCACTTCCTCTAGACAATATCCACGCCCTCACATTCACACGTGTACGTCACGTTTAAATTAGGATGCGTTTTCACACGTGTGTTTTGATGCTTCTGCTTCCCGGGATTATTATTAGCTTCTTCTGGTTTCTTTTGTTTTTGTTTTCATTCGACTCATATGGAGATATTCTTTTCGGAAGGCTGCAGCCTGCTGTATAGACCCTACTTCCGATGGAAGCCTTTAAGGAAAGGAAAGTCCAAAATGTGATAGTGATGGATTGGAAGCAATCGTTAATATGCTGCTAGAGTGTACGAGAATGATAGATTTAAGCTAGCTCTGACACGAAGCGAAGATTAGAGAATTCCTGCCGTAAAAGGTTTCCTGGTCCCGGCTGTAACGCTTCAAGATGTAACGGAAACGTAGTCAACAAAGTTGTCATTCCCACCGAATCGAGTGAACCCTAAGATTATGCCTCTATCCGACTGAGGGGGGGGGGGGGGGTGCACCTTTCAGAGTAGAGTGACGTCCCTGGACGTAGTGGAGTGTGATGTACAATACTCCCTAATGGTCGGCCATTTGTATTGATGTGCTGTAACCGTCTAGCTCTTTCAAGTGTGTTGCATTGAATAATTGACGGGTTCGTGGTAACCTGCAATGTACGACGTAAGCATTCCTATGAACTCTTCCTTCGCCCGCCGGTGAAGACAAAATTCCATAAAAATGCGGAAATTCAAGATGTCGAAAAGCCAACACGTTATCTGAGGTTGGATCGGTCTGGATCAGCCTATCTTTGCATCGGAATGCTTATTGGAGAGACGATCAAAGTTCATCAATTAATTGATAGTACGAACCCAACTCGTTGATCTAAAGTGCTCTGGCAATGTTGGTGAAACACAGTACCACACACACACACACACACGGCGAGAGAAACTGAACGCCTTCGAAGATGAGTGTTGCTGAGGGTAGTCTGCCCGGATTGTCAATTAAATAATTGCACCCGGCATCATCATCATCATCATTCGCCATCGCACACGAGCA
>AXCM01007159.1:0-16725 GCA_000473375.1 Anopheles culicifacies
TTTTTTTGTTTTGTTCATCTCCCGTTCCCTACCTCCCATTCTGCTTCGTTAATAATACAAAATAAAACAAGAAAACCTTTCAAAAATTTGTTAACATTTCATTTTATTATCTTTGTTTTTTTCTTTTGTTTTTAATATTATTTAGTATGTCCTTGCCGAACACGCCGGGAGCCGTCTCGGCACACGGTGAACGGTTTGTGGGAGGGGGTATTTTTTGGTTTTGTTTTGCCGCTTTTGTTTTTTTCTGTTTCTTGTTTAATTCTATTGGTTTGTTGCTCTCTCCCAAAAAGCTTGACGATGATGATGAGCACATGAGTTGGTACGGTGATGACGATGATGGTTCGGTAGGCGGAAAGCTTAAAGCTTCCTTCGAACTGCGCGCTTATTTGTTCTGTTCCATCTGTTGTTTACGTTTCTGATCGGAATGGGTTACGATAAAGCGCGTACCGAATGATGAATGCGTTATCCGCAACTTCAAGTGTCCAATCCAATTACAATGGTGTAGAATAATCCGTTGAAAGAGATTTCCCAAGGGGCCATATGTACTAAGCATACGCTTAGTAGCATCTGTCATTCACAAGAGCTGTCAAAATTAATTAGAAACATACGCCGCATTTGACGTTTGGTTCAAATGCATTCAAAATTCGCATCATAGTGGTAAAAGTTTTGAAAATCACACACACGAAAAAAATAAGAGCTCAAAATACATGTGCCCTTAAACCAAAACACACACACACACAGTGCAACACGTTATCGTTTTCTATCGGTTTACCTTTACCAAATTGCTGCGCCGTCTGCCGCTGATCCTCCTCCTGGCGATGGTTTCTGTTCGATGATCCGATACCGATAGCTTCTGCCTCTGCTAGCGTCTGATGCATGGAATCCACTCGACGATGCTGTTCGATGAAGCTTTTTCTTTTCAACTACCACTTTTCAAGCCTCTTGAAACTACCTTCCACTATTTTCAAACACCCTTCTGTCAAAATGCATCATTTGAAAATGACACATGCCAGCTGTGACAGCTGTCAGAAACTCTCACACTAAAAACATGACATGACGCTCTATCTCTTAGTGATTGCAGAGCATTATAAAATCGACCGAACGGTTACAGACGCACATGATTTGATGAAGAAATGTAGGTAGTTTAGATTCTATATCGCATAGTAGTAGTAGCAGCTAATGATCGCTAGAAATGCTATTAAAGGATGGTAGTAGCGCCATGTAAGGATGAATGTCAACAACTTCGTACGTCGCTTCGTCGCTAGGCTGATTAGGATTGATTGATTGTAATTTCTATTGGTTTCGGTAGTATACTCCCTTAAGTGTAAGTGTAAATCTAAAGCGCTTCTAGTTTGGTTCGCTCGAGAAGGAATGATTTGCCCGGAGCAAAAATGTCATGGTATGTGGGAGCTTTCCTACAAAAAACAAAGCTAATGCCGAAGAAGGGCAAAGAATTCGCTCTGTCTCTCTGTCTGTGTGTGTTTGTTTGTTTGGTGCGTGTATGTGTTTTTTGTTTTCGCATTTTCTAGTACGCGTCTACGATAGAAAGAGAAAGAGGGGTGCACACGTAGAGCTGTGGTACTTAGAATAGTGGTAATAGTTGTAGTAGTAGTAGTAGTAGTAGTGGTAAATAGTAGTAGGAAGGTAGTAGATTCATAGTCTAAGTGAAATAACAATGCTCTCAATGGCTTTATGGGGGACTCGTTAAACTCTTCATTATTCGTAATATAAATTGTTGGTTTCGGATCGCTCTACAGCCGATGCGATCGGTTTGTTTCGTCCCGGAATTTTGTGATTTTTTGTTATGTTTGTTTGTTTGTTTATGGTGAAATGTAAAAACCCTAGGTGTGGGTCCGCATTTTGCTTGCATTCGTGCATTAAGGATAAGGTTTCTCTTTGATGGATTGTATGCGTCCGCTTTAGTAGTAGCTCTAGTATGGGTAAGTATTTTTCGCCTCTTGCTGTCGTTTAAATGTTTTTTTGTCTAGCACTTGTTTCCTCAATGATGAAGTTTCATGATGAGTGAATGGGTTGTTTGTTAAGAAATCGATCATTTAAACGTGGATTAAAATCTAGAGATGCTGGCTTGTATCCTTGCTAAACCGTAGAAAGTGACCTACAGAGAATAGAAGAAGTTAGCTCCGTTGTTTAGTTTTTTGTTTTCTTACTTTTGTGGTAAATACGGTTGTTTTTGTTTTTTAGGGTTTTAGGTAAATTTCAACTTTCGTTCGTTTGGTTTTGAAATTTTCGCTTTCGTATTCGCTACCGCTGCCATCTCCATCGCGCACCACTGCCACTGTCCCTGCAATAACCCGTGTCCCGGGGTAGGACACGCACACGTTACCTAGTGTTTGTGTTTTTGTTTGGTTATGCATTCTTTGTTTTGCGTTTAGTTTAATTTCATTTGAAATACAGGGATTTATCATTGTTTTACCCATTAGATTTGGTTGTGTGTTTGTTTGTTTGTTTTTTGGTTATATTTTAAAATGTTCGCGTGTGTTTGTTTTGGATGTGTTTGTATGTGTGTGTGTTTTTCTTCTTCTTTTGGGTTGTTTAATGTATGATGAACAAACACGTTGTTGTTTTGATTCTTATAGATTCAATACTATAGATGCGAATATAGAACAGGAGTTAAAAGTCTTAAATGAAAGATGTTTCGTTTGCTTAATAGATTTGGTTTAGATGTTTTTTTTTGTTCGTTTGTGAGCTGATTTTTTTGTTCACTTTTTTATGTTTTCCGGATTACGCTCTCCGGGCTCAAGCTTTGCCGGTATGCTCTATTCTCAACGCACACACACTCTAGTCAGTGGTCATTCATTACGCTTCTTCGTTTTGATGTTTTTTTTGTTTTTCTCTTGTAAACCCAACTACCCAAATGCGGGCTAGATTAAAAAGATTGGTTTTGTTTGGTTACTTATTTGCTAAGCCTTTTGTTTTTTTTTTTTTGTTATGCTGTATCACTGTAGCTTCTACACAATTTCTTCTGCTCCTGCTTCGGCTTGTGGCCATCTCATAACCCTTCTCTTAAAGATCTCCACCGCGTCATTGTATGACGTATCTATCCGGCTTACGGTTCTTAGCGTGTACTAAGATACTAAAACGCGGTTTCTCATGCGCATACACAGCGGAAGTTGAAGCGATGCGGGCAACCAGTCGGACTACTCCATCACCACGCGTGTATGTGTGTTTTTGTGTATGAGTGTACATGCATATGCAGCAGTTTCTGCTTGTATGTGTGTGTGTGTGAGTGGATCGGATTGTCCCCATGCACCATCATCAGCGTATTTATTGTAACGATTGCTTTACGAGCTTGCATACTGCATTATAGTTGCATGGTTTCAGTTTGTCGAGCGCCTTAGAACGGACATATTAGCACGTCGTACTCGAACATAAGCGACACGGCAACGAACGCGAAGTACAGCAAAAACATGGTGAAGCCCAGGCCTTTGTTCATTCGCCAGCGGAAGCAAGCTATCGACATGACGACGAACAGTAACATTAAGAACAGGATCGTGATCGAACACACCATACCGACGGAGTTCACCTCCACCGGCTGGCCGTAGATGATTCCGTACATGAGCCACGGAATTGGAAGGCTGGAATTGAAAAGTCGAACGACTTTAGTACATCGGTACCTGCATCAAAAGGGCCGTTGGGAAAGTCCCGACTTCACTTACCCGACTGTTACGTCGAAGATGTTACTACCGACGGAACTGGACACCGCCATATCGCCGAAGCCTTTGCGTGCTACAATCACAGACGTGATCAGATCAGGAATTGAGGTACCTGCTGCTAAAAATGTCAGTCCCATCACCTGCAAGTGGAGCGGAGTGTTGATCGTTAGCAAGCGCTACAGACGAAAAACCCGGTGGTGCCGTGACCAGGAATGGGCCCACTTACCTCGGCCGGTATTTTCGAGGTATCGCCGACGACGGTGGCCCACCACACCATCAGATACGAGTAGGCGGCTATCCACACGATCGAACCGATGAATGTGACGGGGAAGAACTTCTTGCCCCGCGGTGTTCTGGTGTCGGGAAGTGTTAGGTACAGGGGAAAGATAATTGGAGCTACTAGTAGGTAGGTTATTCGTTTCCTAGCACCCTTTGGCCACGACATGCTCAGTGCTTCTGGTGGTTCCTCTTCTAATTCGTTACCCTGCAATTGGAAGGACGTTCTAACGTAAGTGTACACATTCGAAAGTTGAATCGTTATATTAATATCGCTTTTAAAGTTTCCTATAAATAACATGTTTCCCCGAAAAACACGGGGGTCAATCAACATCTTTATCTATTAACCTTCTAATGGGCATTCATAATGGTGACATTCAAGCTCCCACTTACACACATGTCTAAAGTCGAGAAACGAGGCGTAAAAGCTCACATTAAAAATACATCGAATGCTCACGCGTTACCATCGCAACGGAGGACGGAAGACAGTTGTGTGTCACTTTTGACAGAAGCACCCAACGAGCACGCTCTGCACAACAAGGATGGTAGGAGATTACCAGGAAGCTCGAAAGCTTCCTCTTCGTCTGTCGCCGGACGCCGAAGCTTTGCCCTTGAAAAAAGTTCATTCGGGTGACCTTTTTTCCCGGTTTCCCGGAATGCGGGCAACTGTGGGAGATGTGTTTCTGGAGAGCGACAAAGCAGATTAATCGGAACGTGTATAAGAGCCTTGCCTGGTGCGATTGTTTCTGTTTGAAGAGAGCAAAATTTGCTTATCAACTTGTACCGTGTGTAGAGATTTCGAACAAGCCATATTGTAAATGTGTCTATGTGTGAGTGAGCAAATTGAGCAAAGACTTACGTTAATGGTTATGTGCTTAGCTCACGTCACGCCAGACTGGCAACAACAACTTCCCCCCGTTTTTTTTCTTTCCAGTGCAGTAAATGGGTTAATGGATTTATTTCATGCCCACGTGATTTTACGACTCCTCAGCTCCTTCTCTCTATCGCTCGCGCGCTCTCTTTCTCACTTCGGTCACCTTTCAAAAGCTTCCCAAGGGATGAAAATAGTAGCTGCCGTAGAACTCGTTCCTTCTGGAGCTCTTCGCTTGCTAGTGCTTATTATTGAACCGGCAGGGTTCATTTACCTTCTCGACTCAACCAACCCAAACGGGTAGCGGAGCGGTTGATACTAAAATGGGATAAGCTTGATACCAGGTTGCTTTAAGCTTCATTCACGCAACGCACACACACACACGCAGGCCGATTTATTTCGGTCCCTAAAACCTCAAAAATTGCAAATTGCCATTGCTATTATCGACACCCAACACGCTGGGAAAGGAAGCAGAAGTGTCCAAAATGTTTGCCATCCACAACACTGTTATTGTAAATGAATTCGTCAAGAGCCGCACATCGAGTCACCGATCGATGGGAAAAGTGGTGGGTCGGGTTTCAAGAACCATTTCCCTTGTCTACGGGGTTTTTTCGCTAGACACTTCCCCATTGCTTATCGTACGCACTACCACTCCGAATGGATCGTTTCGAGGGGGAAAACGAGTGTTTGTTTGTTTCTGTGTGTGTCCGTATTTCCTTTTCCTCGAAAGCCCTTTTTGGAGAGCGCATTACATTTGTTTCACAAATCGACTCCATAGATAGGAGAGCAGATCGAGTTTCCGGACCGTTTTTTTCTTCTTCAAGGATCTATTTACAAGGACCGATGCCGCGTTCGTCAACCTCCGTAACGTTTATGGTCGGCATTGTTTTTGCACCCTGATAAGAAAAACTGATACGTACGTTCAAACGTACAGTGTACAGCAAACACCCTTCTTTGTTTGCTGACGTTTGCTGATTCACTCTTTAAGGTTAGTTAAATTGGCAACGAAAACAGAAAAAGGTTGAAACCCCATATCGAATCAGATAGGACAACGGCAAGCACCTAATGGCGGGACGGGCAGGATGGAAGCCATCGTAGCGGAGTGCCTGTAAACGAGTAGTGTGATGAGAAAATCATATCAATAATCATCCAACATGATGCTGTATCTAGATACGAAGCGAAAGCGTTCAACTCATCACCTCGACCAAACGGTGGGAACTCCAACCAGATCCGGTCGTGCTTTCCGGTGGCTTGTTCGGGACAGCAGAAGAAGTGCTGGAATCGAATTTGCATATCGCCACATTCAAATCTCATCGTGCCACCAGCTTTCGTGGACATCCGACACTCGATTAGCAAATGTTGGTGAGTGGATATTCAGCGACAGTGACTTACACCGAACCGCCGGCACGTACGATATGAAGATAGAATTTGCATGGAAGAGAAGCCAAGCAACCGAGCAATGTGTTTTTTAAATCTCTCCTGTGCCGAAAAAATGATGTCTCGAAAAGGGGGATTTTATTTCGGGTTGAAGATGGGGAAGACTACGTACGTTCCCCAAACAACTGGGACCAAGCACACATGTGCAAACAGTTCCATATCTTTTCCCGTGCAAGTACAACCTCACCGTAGTGTGTTTGCGCTAGACAAATGATGTTGCCCCCTAGCGGTAACCGTTTCGTTGGAAAAGATTTGCAACCAAAAAAGGAAACGGAACTGTACGGCAGCAGCGTCAAAGTGAAGTGCTGGCCTGCTTTGGAGAGCTTTGTGCTGCAGGCTTTGGACAGTTGCCAAAGTGAACAATGTGCACTCGGGTTGATTCATGCTGTTGATGGTTCGAATGGGTAAAGTTGTCTCAAATCAATTTACGGAAATGAGTCCCATTCTCCATCACTGCACTTGAAAGTAAATATCTTACGACGTTGTTCTGCAATTGTTGACCAGGGACGGTAGTAGAGCTGGTGGACCGTTCTTCTGTTCTTCGATGGAGATGGAGTGAATGCAATCGGTGCCAACATGAATGATGGGAAGCTGGCGATTCACAAACGTTTGTCGATTATACTTGCATGAGTTGAAAGAGGCAGTAAATAATGTATGAACATTTTGAAGTGTTACAAGCGCTTAAGATGTGGTGAAGAATGAGATTCTCAAAACCAGTGCATGTCTAGTTGTATAGCAATAAAATGCTTAGTATTGTGATTTAAGCGCCTAAATGTATGCAATATACCTAAAATTACCTGAATCTCTTGTATATTTGGATACATTTGGTGTGTCCATATTCTTTTACGGCACTAGAACTACAAGAGTTCGTTTCTGGGGTAACAGGACAGACTGGTTCTACCATTTTAAAAACCGGTGTCTTCCGGTGATATGTGACCCCGGTGATATGTGACCACGAGTCACTCCAAAGAAATCCAAACAGTAGGAAATGTTTAATTAAATGTTTCTTGTGTTTCAATGGCATTACAGCTTCGAGAATCCTTTTCCTGCTATTCCAGCTCTCCGTTATTTGTAATTAAAAATATACTAATAGTTTTTTGTTTAAATGAAATTAAACAAACAATTCTTTAGTGTAAAGCGAAAACACGAAGCTCCGATGCTTAATTTAATCGAACACAATTTATTTTTAATTTCTTCATTACTCTTAACATCAGCGCCCTCTTACAGAACCTCACTGTACTATGGGGGGAGGTGAAATGAACTTGACAGGTAATGTACGTCAACATTCTCTTAGTATACGATTGTCAATCAAGCTTTCCATCGTATCCAAACGTGCTGCTGTTTCCCCATACGGCTTGACATTTGCAGCGTAATAGATAGAACAAAGCTTACTATAAACTAAGAAACCAACAACAAGGATCCTCATCAGCTGGATGTTAATTGAAAATGACATTTATATGACAGCAGCATGACGTGTGCTGACTGCAGTGTGAGGCAATGCCATTATCTTGTTCCGTAAGTGTACTTTTTCACTCCCATTTCTTCCCTCGAAACTTAAACATAATTTTATTTTTATTAAGAGAAATGTTTACAAAAAAAAAAATCGGAACTTTTGCATCCGTTGAGTTTTGCTTTGTGAACCGATATTGAAACCGATCGCTGTTGGAATTCATATCATCATCATAATCATCACGTCCGTAGTGAATGTAGCATACCACGAGAGATCACGGAAGTTTTCCAATCGATCGAAACGAGCCGAACGCTTGTGCAAACATTTATTCAAAACTAGACACAGTTTATCCATCTTTCGCGCATAAAATATCTCCCTCCAACCGTCATTCCGTTCCGGGCGGAAAGGCGTAAAGGCCCCCGGGGCATGCAAAATGGTAAATGGCAAAAATGGGTTTCAATTTCCATGTGCTCACGTTTTCACAAAACGCTGCATGCAATATTCATCAGAAAGCATGGTCCGTCTCATGGTACGACCGGCAACCGGCAACAGTTGCTTTCCACTTTGGGTCTGTCGGGGTTCGGGTCGATGCAAAACGGATACCAAACCGAGACACACACCAGGCACACCAACTCCGGCCAAGCGTCGTCAGATAGTTGTCAATCAAAACCAGCTCATTCCGTTGGGCAACGAGCCAACGAAGGATGGGAGCGAACACGCTCGTGAAAGAGGTTCTGTTTTGCCGGCCTTTCTGTGGTTTTGTGCTGTGACTATAAATAGACGGCATTCCAGCAAGTCCGTTCCGGTTAGCACCCTCGAGCTGCTGTCTGGCATGTTCGCTGACCAGCGTGCAGGAAGCACCGACCGCTCAGGAATGTTGCATTCCCTCGGCCGGGTGGGGTTGAAATTGAAATTGGCCTCAGGACTAATCGAGTTCCAGTTCCAGCAGAGTTACGTTCCACGCTCGGACACAGTTTTCCTGGTGTGCTGTGACAGCATGCATACATCCCCGGGTACGACTGACGTTTGTCGTTTGGACGTGGTTGTGATTGTAGCGCGGTGGCACCGGATTATGCTCTTTTGTTTGTGTCTACCTGGAAGGCAAAAACGGTTTCCATAATGGCCGATCCGGTACGGATGATGGTTTGCTAAATTTCCCATGAAACGTACAATCCAATTCCGGCTTAGCAATGGATTCCATCTCACCCACCGACTGTGATGAGTTTGCTGATTGGTTGTTAATCGATTATAAATTGTGAGATTTGCAGCATGAATCGTTTAACGTTTCCCCCCCTTTTTCCCATGCACTCCCCCGCTATCACTTACCGAATCAATTGTTGTATCTATATTTCCATTTGGACGATCGCTAGCTAAGGTGGTTTCTTTTAGATTAATTTTAACATGGTTCGCCGCGGACGAGGTCGCTGCGCCCCGTTGCGGCTTGGTGGCGTCCAGCAGCACCTTCAGCGATGCGATCGCGTGCAGCTGAGTCGCCTTTTCATCGACTTTACCTGGAACGGGATCTTTTATTATGTTATTACGTAATGTTAGTATGGAATTTGCCAATTATGGATTAAATGCTGGAACAAATTTTGACATGGCACGGTGGCTGATCGGTTGCTCGCGGTACACGATGGTTAGTGGTAAACGGAGCGACAGTGTACGAAAAGGGAAATAGACAGAGATAGAAATAGACAGACAGAGAGAGAGAGAGAGAGGGGGGGAGAGATAAAGAGAAAGATAGGGAGAAAAACAACCAAACAAACAATAGAACAGAGAACGAGCGAGAGCGAACACAGACAAACACTGAAACAGACAAACAGTTGAGCTTTATATCCGCCATGTCCTTGTTTTACGCACACTAACACTGAACAACGATATTAGCTGTTTTGGCTTTGACTTCAGCGCGACATGTAGTGTTTAGTACATTGACGTGTGAACAATTAAACATGTAACAAACTTCAACAGTAAACTCACATACACGTAACGATAACATTTACAGTTTTTTTGGTAATACGTAGTTGCCTGTAACGTACGCAACTAATGTAACGATGCAATACAAAGTACTTAGTGTTGGGTGAATATCAAATGAATCCACAAAGATTTATGAATGTCTCAAGCTTTATGATTCTTTAGCGAATCGTGATACCACGCCTTACACGTTGATTATTTTTAATAAAAATAGTATTAATTTGCGATAGTTAATGAATTTTTCAATATACAACATAGAGATTTAACAATTCCTCAATATTTATTGCAGTTTTCAAAGTTATTTAAAGCTTAATTATAGAGATCAAATATTCTTTATGATCTTTTCATAAACATTTGAAATTTTGTGATTACCTAAAAATCGAGATACAACGACTTACACGTTGATTATTATTATTAAAAATAGTATTAAATTGCGATAGTTCATATTTTTTTCAATATACAACATAGAGATAAAGGAATTCTTCAATATTCATTGTAGTTTTCAAAGTTCTTTAAAGATTAATAAATTTTCTATTATTTAAAAATCTGTAAAAACTGTGATACATCGCTGGCCATGAAATTACTATAGAAACACATTAATTTATCATCCTAAAATCTAAAATTATTTTATATGTGTTAGTCTTAGATCGAATATCCTTTATGATCCTTATTCCTTTCATGAATATTCAAAAGTTTGTAATTCTCTAAAAATCTTGATACAAAGCGTTAATTAAATTAGCAAAAGCAAGACAGTATTATTATTCTTCTATGGCCCTACAATCTGCCATCTCTGACTTCCTTTGAGTTGAATTTACCCAAAGGATAGTCAGTCCTACGTACGGGATATAACAGTCCAGATGGGATTCGACATCGGTCCTGCCCGTTTGAAGACCGGTGCCGCTTTCTTATCGGTCACCAAACCGCTCCATTACTGTTATTGTTCTAGAGTGATTAATAAATTCTTCAAATTTAAGAGTCTACAAGGATTCTTAAAAAGTTCACGAAATCTTGAAGAGATAATATCTGAAGAACCGTAATTAAATGCTCTAAAGTTATTTTTTATAATAAAATGTGTTAAATTATGATATTTAGGGTTCTTGAAACGTTCAAATATTCATGAAATATTAATTACTTATTAATCCTTAGAGATGCTAAAGGATTCATCGAATCGTTAGGAATTAATTCATGAATCCTATGATTCTTTCTCAAAGACTCATTAAACCCAACACTATAAAGTACATTTTTTTCAGTCATACAACCAAAACAACATCATGTATGCATTTTGCTTCTATTATTTACAGCTTTCAACATGCATTTAAATGGATGATTTGACCTCCAACACTGAGCTTAAAGCAAACAAAATAAAATTAAAACCAAATTAACCAAACCGAAAGCATACGTGCCCTAAATGTACAGTAACACAACACAAATTAGTGCAATAAGTTTTAAAGCACTCAAATATGTCATTATTAGTTTTCCCGGTGGTTTGTTAAATCATAATTTTCTACCGGCTCATTCCCTGGCGCCCAAAAAGTTGCCGTCTACTGTCTAGCTGTCGCGTTGGGCATCGCATATTTCTAACGTTTGCCCGAATGCAATTAGTTGTTGGTTGGGAAAGTTTCCCGAAACGCAAATTACCCCATTTTTGCCGCACGTATCATGCGCGTACTGTAACGTCGCGTTCTTTTTCGAACGTTGAACACTAGAACATGGGCTGTTTACTGTCCACCATCCGGTCAGCTCGAACTCGGGTGAATGGGAAAGTTTGCAACGGAAGTGCACAAAACAATAGACCCGATTCGGTGGAATTTTCCAAGCATAATTTGAATTTTCCCGCTTCCACAATGTATGTAGGGAACGTCGTGTCGCCGAACGGTGCTCGAACTCGATATTGCTTAATGCTGCCCGGCGGTTGATCACGATTCGTCCAAGATCACGTATCACGTTGACCGAGGTTTTGTTGGTAGAGGGCATGCTTGAGAACGGTTGCATAAATTGAACCATTTATATTCTTGCGAATGAATAAAAGATGCCGTGGCGCGCGCTCTGCTCTGATGGTGGCTAGCAAATTGTTGCACTCTGTGGTTTGCCTCCGAAACTAGCTGTGCAGGATGTATGTTTTATATTTTTTGGTAAATAAAAGATGAATTTATGTCTCATTTTAACACATCCATCCACTGCTGTGGTGGTGATTTTAGGCGATTGTTTTCTTGATACATTTTCCTAGAATTTTCCATACCACTGAAGCACTGTTTTAGAAAATTTCCCACCTATTACTTCACGCCATCGTGCTGCATCTGTTTTAAAGTCAGCCCTGTCCGGAAAAGCTTCTCCCCATTATCTGGCACGTGAAGCGTATGAAATTTAAAATTGTCATCCAAACCGTCATCTGTGTCGCTTGTGCCATTGGCGCACACGGCGCATCCTTTACGCAGTGGCAAATGGGTATGACGTGCTAGCAGGGCTAGCACCGGGGAACCATCTTTACCACTTGTGGTACCATCGGTTAGTGCACAAATGGCGTCTCATAGACGATGGCGATACAACGAACGACAGACAACCGTTGAATGCTTACGCTCATAACCATTACACATGGCCGTGGCCGTACGTAATGGTTGTCGTCGTTTCCCTCCCCATATTTCGCTTGCCAGTGCGCGTTCGGTTAGCACTTATAATGGTAGTGTTTGTCCGGGTGTTTGTATTTTTTTTTTCGTTTTGTTTGGTTGTATGTGTTTGTTCGGTTTGTATGCAGTTTGCAGTTTCGTAAAACCGAATGCACGTCCGGAAGCTTTGTAGGGTTGAGTTGTTGCTAGTGTGATTATTTTAAGTATTTTATGCAACGTTTCCTTCCTCACCAGGAAATGGTTAGATGTAGATCAGGTTGAGCAGTGGTTTGAAAATATGAGATTTTAAGGAAGACGCTACTTTCTTATGAGCCTCTCTATTTATTTCGGCCTTGTGCCAACAAATAATTTAAAATTATTTCCAAAAGGATTTAAATGATTTTTTTAAATAGTTCACATTAAAATGCACATAAATTTATCAAAAGTGTGGCAATTAAATTCATATTAACACCAAAAGGAAAATAAAACAATAATTAACCCACAGCTCACAAACCATTTCGTGCCCAGTATCGTCAAGTGGCAAATTTTTCGTAACGAATATTAAGTGGCCATTGAGTTGAGGAGAGCTTACACAAAAAACGCACACACAAAATAAATGGCCGAGGTCAATCAGGACAGCCAAACAAAAAAGGATTGTTACCACAGTTAAATGAGACAATCTTGTGAAGAAAAAAAAGAGGAAAAGATTTCACAAAAAAAGGCAATGAGTGCCGGGGGCCGCCAGACAGTGTGGTGTCGGGAATGGGGACCCGGTGCGCCAAAGATTAATTGTTGGCTGACATGGAAGCTATTGAATTTTTTATCGTGAAGCCGAGGGAAGATGGGTGCTAGGACAGTGGCTGAAACACACGATAGTGAAAGCCAAAAGGACATTCCGCACCTCGAACGCACGCGGATGACTTGCAGCCCAGCCCACCTTCAAGCGGCGTAATGTTCGGCACGTGCACAACTAACACACGGGCAGCACTACACTAGGAAAGGATTGCCGCAAAATTGGTCCAATTGTGTGAATGTGTGACTGTGGGTCAGGTGGGTAAGGGGATTGTATATTAACGATACGAAATATCAATTTGCCTTTGCATACATTTTGGGGATGGCGGGCCTTAATTTGTATTAAACATTCAAAGGTCACCAGTTGTGGCTGAAGAAACCAAACAACATAAAATCACACCCATTGGTGGACAGATTTAATATGCTTTATGTATGTGGCACTATTGAAATAAATAACCAATGTAGTGAAATGAAATATGTCAAACTTTATGTCCACAGATTGGCAGGTAATTAGTAGTTTATCTATCTTCGAATGGTGAACCTAATATTCGACGGCCGTCGATTGTCGCCGAGCTGTTGAAAGTAATGTGGATGATAGGGGCAACCTTTCAAAATGATATCTAACCTTAATTTTACTCATTATTCGAATGAAGGTCGTTCGTCAAATCCTGTGCGTCTGTAGTCAAATATGACGTGGTCTAAGTGGTAGATCTGGCTGCTGATAGGACCCTTACAAATATGGTCTTTATTCCCAAATTTCCATTGGAGTTTATTGAAATTTCAAGGGTCTGTTATACTCTCAATTTGTAATATTCTTCCCTTTGGTGTCCTGAAGATCCTTCACGATTGATGGCTGATCCGCTAGAGCTTTCCGAGACGTCTAAATCTTCTTCTGTGGCTCTACAACCTCGAGAGGTCTAGGCCTGCCATTTCTGGCCTTCGACACTTGAATGAATGTACTCTCTATATGAAGGATAGTCAGTCCTGCGTACAGGGGAACGGTCCTGTCCGTTTGAAGATCGGCGCCGCAATCTCCTCGGTCATCGAACTGCTCCTACGACGTCTAAATATATAACTATTAAAACCTATAGTTGTCTATTTCTTCTACGGCGCATTACCTTTGAATTGTCTGGACATTTGTGTGTTAAGGCTCCATATTGCAGTTTTTCAGTAACAATTTAATAGATCTTGAGCCCAAGGTACGAAACCCCTTTTATTTATTGCTCTATTGGAGCGATACCGTGGCCGAGACTTTTAAACATCAGAAGTGAGGTTCCTAAACCCCATCCGGACCATTCACCCGTAATAAGGACTGACTTATACAACTATGTGGTATCAATAAGTCTCAAAAGCCATAATATGGTCTTTTGTACATGTACAATAGGCCGTTAGAATATTCTTCATATTTTGATGACAATGACTTGGTGATAGATGGTTGATCTGCTTGAGCTCTCCAAGAAGTTCAAAATATCCAAATATATCAAACCTACAGTTCTTTTCAATCTTCCGTACCACATTGTTTCTGAATTTTCTGAACTTTAATGTGTTGAAGCATATTGCAGTATTTGTAGTAACAATATCAGAATTATCAAGTATCAAGTACAGTAGATCCCCGCAGTACGCCATACTAGATTTACGCCATTTCGCAAAATGCGATTGCAAAAAAAAAGACAGTTCATATAAACTATCGCTGTTGTTTGAGTTTTAGCTGATTAAGTTAGCATTATTTAAGCTGAATTGAGTGTTCGTCATTAAACGCACATCCTAAAACGAAATGCATTTGAATTGAAATAACTTGTACAAGTTTACTTTTCAACTCTTTAATGTGCATTATAAACGATATAGTCAAGGAAATTCGATATACGCGAAAACTCTAGATACGCTAATGCGTCCGATCCCAAACATTGGCGTAAAGCGTGCAGCTACTGTATTATATGATCAATATACTTCTCTTCTCTTATTCTAAAACTTTCACCAGTGTAAAAACGATCACATATTTCGTACTTCCGAACATCTTGGGCCCACAGTTTTCAATGCTGACAGAGGAAACTCTTGCTTCCAAACTATATTCTTCTTCTTCTTCTTCTTCTTCTCTGGCTCGGAATTTACTCGCAATAGGATAGTCAGTCCTGCGTACGGGGGAACAGCCCGAATGGGATTCGAACCTCGGTCCTGTCCGTTCGAAGACCGGCGCCTCTGTCTCCTCGGCCACCGAACCGCCCCAAACTATATTAATCTCCTCGATCTAACTCATCCAGCGACATTAAGGTCCCATCTTTTATTATTCGATCTCGTCTTTTCTTTCCTAATACGCTATTCACGATTGTACTTCAGGCTTAGATTTGTAATTAAGTAAATCAAGTAGAATTAAGATGTGTAAGTGGGAACTGATGAAAAATTAAAGATCGTTTCATTGATAAGTACACTAAAACATAATGAAAATGCAGAATAAAACATGAAGCTTCATCCACCAATTCTATAGACACCTGCAACGCAGCAGAATTGCGCCAGGAGTGAAGGTCAAATCATCGAACGAAGCCAAAGCAGAGCCAAAGAAATGGAATCGATTTGAGGACGCGACGTCCCGGCTCATTATTAGCAGGTTTCTCGCTTTGCTTACTCTCGAAACCCGATCGTGGGTTGCGATCTGTTTTCTGTTTCGTTGTGTTAACTGCTTCTCTCTCTCTCTCCTTCTCTTGCTCGCACTAGTGATTGTTTGTGTGTTTTTTTATTGAAGTTAGTATAACTTCTTTTTTTTCTCACTACTGTTTCGTTCCTCTTTTACGCTCATGTGAAACCATATTTCATTCGCTATGCCAATCGAAATGATTAACGACACACTACGTCTAACAATCAACGCAAACCGCAACGCAACTTTCTACTCCATTTAATCATAAATGGCAAACATATTAATCTTCAAATGTACTTAAACTATGACCTACGATGGTTTTCCGCACACGGGAGTGGGGTTGGAGGAGTGGGAAGCCCCATTTGGCTGGTTGCATGTGCAACCCCATCGTCCCGTGAGCGCAGAACCATCCATAGAACGGAACGGATATTTGTATGGGCAGCACGCGAAGCAGACGTTACGGCGCACATGGGTTGGGCAGCTGGGTATTTTCGGTGGCCCATTGACTTTCGGGCCGTGAAGGAAAAACACGAGTGGGAGAAAGGAGAAAAAAAGCCAGCTTGCCGACGTATGCTTCGTTGCCGGTCAGAGTGAGTTGAACCATATGAAATGGATGGATGTGGGATGGTGTGTGTTTTCTTTTTTATATATATTTTTTTATTAGCGATGATGTTCGTGCCATGATGTATGTTAATGTATGACGAGAAGATTATTAATGATTTCACCCCCGGAAAACGCGTAATGAAAATGATTCGTAAACGTAATGTCGCCTTGCTGACGGAGGTTAATCCGAAACTATAATGGGGAGTGGTTGTGGGTGGCCAGAAACAAAAAAAAACAGAGAAATGAGTTACATAAAAGGCGTTACAAAGATTGCGGGAAAAAAAAGAGGAAAATGAAATGTCACATGGAGTGATGGAGCCGGATGAGGTTAAATCATTAACTCAAGCCCATAAACGTTTCCGATACAAGGGTAGCATAGATCGTGCACTTAAACATATTTCTGTAGGTATGTGTAGGTC